>JASANE010024064.1:0-17119 GCA_030248225.1 Trileptium ribeirensis | reverse complement strand
CTGATAGCACAACTCCAACACAGCTTATTAAAGAGTTAATTTCTATTTAAGCAGTATAAGTTCTGATTATGTTCCCACACTGTTTTTGATCAGTCAGTCAAATGCTGATCGTGCATGTATAGCAGACATCACCCACCAAATTCCTTTCGGCGCAAAAGCACGTATGTGCCTCAGAACATTGTTTTTTTGGTAATTTTATTTTTAAAACTTTTAGAAAATCACACTGCTGCTTATGTAGACACACTATTTTTCGCACAGTTCTAAATTTTATTCATTTTATTAGCTTCAGCCTTTATTTTATTTGTATTAAGTAAATAATTATTTAAGTAAATAACCAAAAAATTTTAAAATCTCCTACAAAATTCACTAAACATAGCCAAGTTTGATCGTTGTTGTATGAAGATCTTATCAACAACAAAGTATTCAGATGACGTGTAACACGAGCGTAGCCAGTTTGTCCACACTCCGCCTTGTCGTTCGCTTTAATTTATTGTTTTTTTAAACACATGTCCATGTCATATTTGACATGTCATCGCACGAAAGGCTTCAGCGACGGAATGAAAGATTTACGTTAGAAATTTTGTAAAGTTTAGACTAGACCTTTTATATCAAAAATTTTATTTATACTGATAAATGTACAAGAGTGAAGTACGCCCCTCAAAAGTGGAAGGGGGGCGCTATCGGAAAATTGCGTCTTTTCTTTTAGCCCCCAGCCCGAATTTGGTTAATTTTGAAGATACCGAGCTGATTTTGGTATCAATTGATTCAGCTCGATGAGGTGGTTCAGAAAATACTCATTTTACCCATATCCCTGAAATCTTTTTCGATTTTTTTGAGGTCCCAATGTGAACCCAAAAATTTTTTCTTTGGAATATGGTCATGTTGAGTACCGTTCGACTCGGTTTGATGAGAGAAATCTACTGGTGTGTATTTTATTGAAATCTACGCCACCGTTAGAAAGTTATGAAGGCCCAAGTAACCCTGAAGGGCTAAAATAAAATGCAGGCCACGCCGCTGTCGATATACTAAGCCTAAGCCTTAGTCTTAGCTAAGCTAAAGGTCCTTATATGAGATATACACTAAGCCTAAGCCAAAGTCGGGGGCTTTCGCCCCCCGAAACCCCAGCTCTAAGCTATTCTGTTTTCTAACGTTATAACATAGCCCACTTTGGGGGTACCATTGGGACCTCAAAAAATCGAAAAAAATTTTTCAGGGATGTGGGTAAAATGAGTATTTTCTTAACCGCCTCATCGAGCTGAATCGATTGATACCAAAATCAGATGTGTTTCTTCAAAATTGACCAAATTCGGGCTGTGGGGTTAAAAGAAAAGACTTTCGCTAAACGTTCGAACCGACACTTTTCTTTCTTATGCCGCGGTCAAACATTTCGCCACCGCACATTAACGTTTTCTTTATTAACTATTATAAATTACGCCATCTATAGAAATATATATATATAATATTGTCGAAGTATTGCCAGGTAAATTGGTCGTATTAATCTGTATCGATTAGCAGCGGTTTGAGTGCGGATATGTCATTGAGTTTGGGGCTATTATAGCGGATAAGAATGTTTTCAAAATTTCTGAGTAACGATTCGGAAAGTCGATCACTACCATTTATCTGTGCAATCACTGAAAAATTATCAGGATTAGCTTTGTTGTTACAGTTAGTGTAGTGTTGAAAAACTGCGGAATTAGCAATTTGGGCATTCGTTAGTTGTTTTCCGGTTCTAGCCGAGATACCGAGGTGCTCAGAGATCCTAGTCGTTAAGTGTCGGTGTGTTATTGTTAAGAGGCCTTAATATAAAGAAAATACAAAAAAGGCCTCTTACAATGCCTCCAGCATAGAGCATTTATGATAGGCTCGAATTACAGCATCATCCATAACGGGATCAAGTTTTTGAAACAACTTTTTCACAACAATGGCTTTTCACCTAATTTGGTAAATAGCTCTGTGAAAAATTTCATGAACAAATGGGTTGAAAAATGTAATCATCTGCCATTACCGCAATGTCAACTACAGTCCTCAAATATAAACACCGAAGTAGAAACGAAGTTTTTTACGTTAAAGTTACCCTTTGTCGGTACATTTACAAACAAACTTCGCAAAAATATGTCGAGCTTGCTCAAAACTGCATACCCAAACGCGAATATACGCATAGTTTTCGAAACCGATAAAAGAATCAAACAGTTGTTTTCATTCAAAGATCGAATACCAGATGTTCTTTGATCTTTTGTCGCTTACAAATTCACTTTTTCCGCTTGTGAAGCGGACTACATCGGCAGCTCACACCGACGCTTAACGACTAGGATCTCTGAGCACCTCGGTATCTCGGCTAGAGCCGGGAAACAACTAACGAATGCCCAAATTGCTAATTCCGCAGTTTTTCAACACTACACTAACTGTAACAACAAAGCTAATCCTGATAATTTTTCAGTGATTGCACAGATAAATGGTAGTGATCGACTTTCCGAATCGTTACTCAGAAATTTTGAAAACATTCTTATCCGCCATAATAGCCCCAAACTCAATGACATATCCGCACTCAAACCGCTGCTAATCTATACAGATTAATACGACCAATTTACCTGGCAATACTTCGACAATATATTAATTTGTTTCTGATTATATATATATATAAATATATATAAATAAAAATAAATATATATAAATAAAATAATATATATAAATTATAAATTACGCCATCTATAGATCACGTGGACTAGGTAATCAGTGGCTGTGTGACCTAGGGTTTTCAGTCAAACGTGTATAAATAGGCTTTTCATGACAGAATAAAGTTGTAAAACCACCACCAACTGAAAAGTGAAAAATTCGTTTGAGCTTTACACATATATATTGCTAAACTATTATACGCATGTATACATATAGTATTAAAGCGTAATAGAAACAGAGCTGCAGAAACAGAAACAAAAAATGGTAACTGATTGACAAAACAGGTTCGGATATGGATTTGAGACTGGGGGGATCCATCACATTACCTATATATATATTATACATTTATATTGTCATTAAAAAACTTGTACATTTTTTCAATTTTTATTTATAGATACTGGGCTCTTCATTCGCTGAAAATTTTGCCAGGGTTTATGAACCAGAGGCCCCCCAGGTGCCGAAACAGGGGGCGCCCGATTTTGCCAGGGGGCATTTTGCTAAGAGAAAAACGGTTAAATATCGTGTCGGAAACACTGTCAAAACGCTTTGGATGGAGAGAAAAAGCGATTTTGAAACAAAATTTGACAAAATTGCGAAATTTTTGGCTTCAGAGCGGAATTTTAGTACAAATTTTGATCAAATTTTTTGTACTTAGATCGATTGGAAACTAAAAAATTTTCCCAGAGGCGGTGAACCGGGGTAGCCCAAAATTTTGGAAAGGGTATGAAACGTTGGCACCTGTTTTGAACCAGGGGGAACCGCAAAATGCTAGACCCCCCCAATTTGCAGAGCCTAGATATATATATATTACACTAAATAAGAACAATTCTGGTACTGATTGCACATTTGATTTTTTAACGAAGAGTTGTTTGCGATTTTAGCAACTGTAATCAAACCTTGTTTCGTCTTGCCCAAAATTTAACATCACAAATAGTTTGAGGATCTACCGATATTTGTTTTGCTTGGATCAATTTTACTTGGACTATTTGTTTTCCATGAATTTTTGAGAGTATTGTTCTACATTATTGGGGAATTTTCATGGATTTTTAAGCAAAATTCTTTTGAAGGGCGAAAGAAATATCGGTCTGGCGCAGCATTTCGTCGAAAAGTGTATTTTGTTTTGCCCAATTTTGCCTGTAGTTTTTGTGGGTTTTGGCCATGCCTTTCACGTGATGCAATACTGGCGCAGGATTTCACCCAAAAGTGTATTTTGTTTTGCCCAATTTTGCCTGTAGTTTTTGTGGGTTTTGGCGATGCCTTTCACCTGATGCAATACTGGTGCAGGATTTCACCGAAAAGTGTATTTTGTTTTGCCCAATTTTGCCTATAGTTTTTGTGGGTTTTGGTGATGCCTTTCACCTGATGCAATACGGCTGTCACCTGATGCAATACTGGTGCAGGATTTCACCGAAAAGTGTATTTTGTTTTGCCCAAGTTTGCCTGTAGTTTTTGTGGGTTTTGGTGATGCCTTTCACATGAGGCAATATTGGTGCAGGATTTCACTGAAAAGCGTTTTGCTTTGCCCAATTTTGCCTGTAGTTTTTGAGGGTTTTGGTGATGCCTTTCACCTGATGCAATACGGCTGTCACCTGATGCAAGTGCAGGATTTCACCGAAAACTGTATTTTGTTTTGCCCAATTTTGCCTGTAGTTTTTGTGGGTTTTGGCGATGCCTTTCACCTGATGCAATACTGGTGCAGGATTTTACCGAAAAGTGTATTTTGTTTTGCCCAATTTTGCCTGTAGTTTTTGTGGGTTTTGGTGATGCCTTTCACCTGATGTAATACGGCTGTCACCTGATGCAATACTGGTGCAGGATTTAACCGAAAAGTGTATTTTGTTTTGCCCAATTTTGCCTGTAGTTTTTGTGGGTTTTGGTGATGCCTTTCACATGATGCAATATTGGTGCAGGATTTCACTGAAAAGCGTTTTGCTTTGCCCAATTTTGCCTGTAGTTTTTGAGGGTTTTGGTGATGCCTTTCACCTGATGCAATACGGCTGTCACCTGATGCAAGTGCAGGATTTCACCGAAAACTGTATTTTGTTTTGCCCAATTTTGCCTGTAGTTTTTGTGGGTTTTGGCGATGCCTTTCACCTGATGCAATACTGGTGCAGGATTTCACCGAAAAGTGTATTTTGTTTTGCCCAATTTTGCCTGTAGTTTTTGTGGGTTTTGGTGATGCCTTTCACCTGATGCAATACGGCTGTCACCTGATGCAATACTGGTGCAGGATTTCACCGAAAAGTGTATTTTGTTTTGCCCAATTTTGCCTGTAGTTTTTGTGGGTTTTGGTGGTGCCTTTCACCTGATGCAATACGGCTGTCACCTGATGCAATACTGGTGCAGGATTTCATCGAAAAGTGTATTTTGTTTTGCCCAATTTTGCCTGTAGTTTTTGTGGGTTTTGGTGATGCCTTTCACATGATGCAATATTGGTGCAGGATTTCACTGAAAAGCGTTTTGCTTTGCCCAATTTTGCCTGTAGTTTTTGTGGGTTTTGGTGATGCCTTTCACCTGATGCAATACGGCTGTCACCTGATGCAATACTGGTGCAGGATTTCACCGAAAAGTGTATTTTGTTTTGCCCAATTTTGCCTGTAGTTTTTGTGGGTTTTGGTGATGCCTTTCACATGATGCAATATTGGTGCAGGATTTCACTGAAAAGCGTTTTGCTTTGCCCAATTTTGCCTGTAGTTTTTGAGGGTTTTGGTGATGCCTTTCACCTGATGCAATACGGCTGTCACCTGATGCAAGTGCAGGATTTCACCGAAAACTGTATTTTGTTTTGCCCAATTTTGCCTGTAGTTTTTGTGGGTTTTGGCGATGCCTTTCACCTGATGCAATACTGGTGCAGGATTTCACCGAAAAGAGTATTTTGTTTTGCCCAATTTTGCCTGTAGTTTTTGTGGGTTTTGGTAATGCCTTTCACCTGATGCAATACGGCTGTCACCTGATGCAATACTGGTGCAGGATTTCACCGAAAAGTGTATTTTGTTTTGCCCAATTTTGCCTGTAGTTTTTGTGGGTTTTGGTGATGCCTTTCACATGATGCAATATTGGTGCAGGATTTCACCGAAAAGCGTTTTGCTTTGCCCAATTTTGCCTGTAGTTTTGTGGGTTTTGGTGATGCCTTTCACCTGATACAATATGGCTGTCACCTGATGCAATACTGGTGCAGGATTTCACCAAAAAGTGTATTTTGTTTTGCCCAATTTTGCCTGTAGTTTTTGTGGGTTTTGGTGATGCCTTTCACCTGATACAATATGGCTGTCACCTGATGCAATACTGGTGCAGGATTTCACCAAAAAGTGTATTTTGTTTTGCCCAATTTTGCCTGTAGTTTTTGTGGGTTTTGGTGATGCCTTTCACATGATGCAATATTGGTGCAGGATTTCACTGAAAAGCGTTTTGCTTTGCCCAATTTTGCCTGTAGTTTTTGTGGGTTTTGGTGATGCCTTTCACCTGATGCAATACGGCTGTCACCTGATGCAATACTGGTGCAGGATTTCACCGAAAAGTGTATTTTGTTTTGCCCAATTTTGCCTGTAGTTTTTGTGGGTTTTGGTGATGCCTTTCACATGATGCAATATTGGTGCAGGATTTCACTGAAAAGCGTTTTGCTTTGCCCAATTTTGCCTGTAGTTTTTGAGGGTTTTGGTGATGCCTTTCACCTGATGCAATACGGCTGTCACCTGATGCAAGTGCAGGATTTCACCGAAAACTGTATTTTGTTTTGCCCAATTTTGCCTGTAGTTTTTGTGGGTTTTGACGATGCCTTTCACCTGATGCAATACTGGTGCAGGATTTCACCGAAAAGAGTATTTTGTTTTGCCCAATTTTGCCTGTAGTTTTTGTGGGTTTTGGTGATGCCTTTCACCTGATGCAATACGGCTGTCACCTGATGCAATACTGGTGCAGGATTTCACCGAAAAGTGTATTTTGTTTTGCCCCATTATGCCTGTAGTTTTTGTGGGTTTTGGTGATGCCATTCACATGATGCAATATTGGTGCAGGATTTCACCGAAAAGCGTTTTGCTTTGCCCAATTTTGCCTGTAGTTTTTGTGGGTTTTGGTGATGCCTTTCACCTGATACAATATGGCTGTCACCTGATGCAATACTGGTGCAGGATTTCACCAAAAAGTGTATTTTGTTTTGCCCAATTTTGCCTGTAGTTTTGGTGGGTTTTGGTGATGCCTTTCACCTGATGCAATACGGCTGTTTTTTGTACGTAATCTCTTTTTGAACACAAATAGTTCAATGCTTAAATTTAAGTGTTAATATATTCTAACGTTACACTTTCCCATAGGTAGTGTCCCACGCCATATTGTAGTGAAATTGACCATGTGAAATCATATAACTATAAAAGTGTAAGAACGGGCGCTCTGAATTGGCTAAAGGCTATGGCAGTACACATTAGCATTGAGTTGAGCGCTCAGTGATATCTTAGTGTTGATTTTATTATTCAAACTTCTTCACCAGGAAATGTGAAGAAAACAATTTTCGAGAACGCTGTTTTAAGGTAACAATCGAACTTGGCATATTGTGATATATTTAGGTTTTCATTGACGTATCCAATTTAGCTCTTAATTTTCGCCACATGTCTCCTGCATGTCCGCCGACGTCATCTGTGACAATACGGAAGAAAAGTCACATGCTACGAACCCAACGGTGACTCAACTGCAAGACTTCTATTATTTCTGATCCAGAAGGAAACATAAAAGCGTTTAATTCCGGGCTAAGAGAGCATTTAGTAGCTTTGTATAAGTGTTTACAATCCTCGGATCTTTGCCAAATCATATCAAATGACGTCGACGTCATTCCTAATAATAGGGAAGTAAGAAAAATCAGATGCTACAAACCCAACGGTCACTCACCTGCAAGGAATCTAGTTTTTTTTCTGATCCAGAAGGAAACATAAAGGCTTTTAATTCCGGTCCAAAAAAAGGATTTATTAGCTTTCTGTAAATATTGGCGATCCTTGGATCTTTGCCAGATCAAATCAGTAGCGAGTCGATAAGATATTTTTTTGAGTTATGTTTCCCTCTTTGTTATTGTTTATGCTGTGTTTTTTCTTTCGCAGAAATTCAAATATACACTAACGTCACCATTGCGTTACGAAGTGATCAAACCAGTGACGTCATCACATCACCATCATCACCATATACATCATGACATGCATGACGCTCCGCCGCCACACTATACGTCATCCGCCCCGCCCCCGGCACCCGGCTACCATCTTATTCCGAATACACCTCCACATCACGGCGTAGAACCTACTTATGGATCAAACTGCTAGAAAGAAAACAAAACTATTCTTACAAATCATCTTCACTCTCAGTGTTATCTTTTCAAAAATATCACAAAAATCTACTTTTTACCGTAATATTTGGTCGGTTCCTTAAAAAATTCTTTTCTATAACTTTCCACCACTTTTCTGTTCATGTTTCAAACCAAATTCACTATTTTTCTGATTAACCCTTTCATGTCCCTTAATATACATTGCGAAGCGTTGTGCTAGCTGAGTTTGTCAGTTTCTTGCGTTGTGTTTGCGTTGTAGGTTGGTTTTTGCGATGTTCTTTAAGGACCCTCTTAGTTTATAGCTCCGTGATTTTTCTATTATTGCAGCTAGCAATTTTTGGCTCGTCTCCTGGCGCTCGGCTCGCGTTGTTTTTCAAATAGTGTACGATAGACAGTTCAAGTCGAGCATGAACTGACCAATTAATAGTTGAATGGGTCCTATATAAAGCTGAAACGAATATTTTAAACGTAAAATCCAAAATTTGAGTTTCAATCATTCTCAGCAACGTAGAGATTTTGAGATGGAAACAGCAAGCATTAAATTATTGTCTTTTTAGGTTCCTGATATTGTTTAGTTTTCTATTTTAAGGCGTTTGTCTGTCTACCTAAAATAGCGTCTAGCGATTTCCTTGATCATCAGTTAGATATAAGAGATCTGTGCCATCCGTACTAGTTTATGATTATATTATCATTTTTTTATAACTTTAACCCCGACCCGTTGCTCCTGAATTGCTTCAAAAGTACTACTAATCTTAGCTTCGTCCTTAGGTAATTTAAAACCCCAACTATAGTATAGCTCTATTTATAACACTTTTCCCTGTTTAAAATTTCTAAATAATTAAATATTGACACTAGCACGGCGCAGTGTAATTATATATGTTTTATGTACTATATTTCATTAGTTCCTTTCGTAGTCATAGCCCTATCGTTTTAAAAACGTGTCACCGTATTCAGATGTTTTTTTTATATGATTCCATTGATATTGCAAACAGTGTGCCCTCATGCCGACAGCGAGTCTTCCCACAGAGAGTCATCCCAAAGTCTCTCAAGTTTAGGTTTGGATAAGGAAGTCTTGGAATGAGCTTGAATGAGGCTCATAGTCCGACTTCCCGTGTACACACGTCTGCAATTACCTGATTTTACCCGAAAGTGTTTGTAAGCTCCCGAATGCTGATGATAGTGTCAGTGATTCATCCCAACACGGTCGTAGACGATGGCATCAGATACAGATCTTACCCCTGTTCACCACCAATCGGTCCCCGTAAAGGAAGACAGAAACCGCCAAGTACATGTTTATCTATGTCAGGTTGTCATACGCGGTGCCCCCAACCTATGGTGTCCTCATTGTGCGGACTGCTCTGGCTACGGCCTCGGCTTTTCAAGATCACACGTCCCAGATAGCCGGCTTTTTTAGATGGAAGGCTCTAAATGGCGATGGTACATCGAATTTGGATTTTGTGATGAAATTGTAAACAAAAAAATATGCAGCGTAGTATTTATAGTTAGGATCGCGGTAGTTTGTTTTTCTAGAAGCTAGTTGCATGCATGATTATTTTTACATCCGATAGCTTTATTTTTTCCTTTTTTATTATTGTATTTATATATTTATTGGTATATATTATTTTATTTTTGGCTATTACGTATTTTTACAATTTTTTTTCGTTGTTATGTAGGTTTAATATAAATAATTGTCGCCATTTGGGTCAATTTTTTTGGTCAGTAGTTATTTTCATAGAATTTACCATATGCAATCGTCCGCAGGGTAAAAAAACCATTTTTAATAGTTATATGTGTATGGCCCTGCGAACAGTGACTTCCATGAAAAACGAGAGCAAATTCTGGGAATTTTCTGTAATTTAAAGTTGAGAATTGTTTTGTAAGACTTCTCTTAATCGTTGCTGCTTAAGGAACACTTTATTTTCCATAATATTGATATTCTAATAAGGACATTAGAATAGGCTACGGCTCAGGCTTAGTATATCGAAAACGGCATAGCATGCATTTCACGTACTCTCCTGAACGTGCAAAAGAATAAAAGACATGTGGCTTTAGAAGTAGGTGTTTCATAATGATATTTTGGTTTGGCTTTTGGCATTTTAAGTGTTTTTAATGACACTAAATGCTAACGTACCCCTGCTAACAGAAGTGGGAAGGGGACCCACTTCTGTGACAACAGCTTAGCGAGACCTCTAAATTAAAACCATATTTATGGACAAGCAGTTAATTTTTGCTGCAGATTTCTACATACATCCGCAACTACCCACCGTCCTTGCATTTGAGTTTGTACTACGTTTGGTTTCGGTGGTGCCCGTAACTATGTAATGGCCTGGTCCCTACTCTGGGTTTGCTCAGTATCAGTTTTAAAAATGTGCTATATACTATAAATGTTTCACAGTATATATAGAGACTGTGTTTTTTCTAATTTCTTCAATATCAATTACTTACTTGTTTTAAAGGTAAAGTAATTTTATCGCTACGTTTATAAAGCAATTATATCAGTAGCCGAGAGATCAGTGTACAAAATGGCTCAGATGTTAGGACAATTAACCTTTCTTAAATTTGAGTTACCTGAAAACGGTGCTGACCTAATTTCGACAGTGAACAGTATATATTTATTTAGTTATTCTTTATTTTAACCATGAAATGATAAATCGTTTTAGAAACAAAGTCAAACATTTTCGTTGTATAATGATAGGTTCCTGCGTAGTAAGCAAACTTAAGGCATTTATATAGATGTGTATTGTTGTATGAGTGTTAGAAGATTGCACGCAGCAGTAGTATTGTATGCTTTATGGTTCTATTCGGCCTGGATATATTATTCTGATATCAGTTTAGTCCCGTAATTGTTCAATGAACTCTACTATATAAACCAACACAGGCTTCTCATGGAGTAAGTATAGAAAGATTATTTCATGTGAATTGATAGCCAACCCATGATAGTGCATGAAGTAGTTATTCGTGATTAGACAATTATAGACGTTGTATTATTATTATTTACGAGATAATTATGTAATTTTTATTTTATTAATTATATAATTTTTATTTTATTAATTATATAATTTTTATTTTATTAATAATAAAATTTTTATTTTATTAATTATATAATTTTTATTTTATTAATTATATAATTTTTATTTTACCAATTATATAATTTTTATTTTATTAATTATATAATTTTTATTTTATCAATTATATAATTTTTATTTTATTAATTATATAATTTTTATTTTATTAATAATATATCCTCAATTATTAAACTATTTTCCATTTACATGGCTAAAATAAATTTTTTCCACGCAGTTTGCTGATTTATCGGTCTGTCAGTTTTTTCTTTTTCCTTGAATTTTTGAGTTGTAAATATTTCAAAAGAAATTGGTCATTCATTTTAACCCAAGTGCTGAAATCCGTTGATTATAAAAACAGTCTTTGTAAAATGTCATTGGTTATTGGTGAGATAGCAAAGACGAGTGTGAAAGAATAAGATCCCATCTACACGACCAAAACTTTTTAAAGAAAGCACTGATACCAGTCGAAAGCTAACATATTATTCCACTCGGTAGTTCATACGGATACATATGATTTATTATCAAATAATTATGACATAGTAGTAGTAGTAGTGAAGAGTTATCTTGTCAACGTTTCAAATATATTATATATTTAGCTTAGAGCTGGAATTTAAACCTTTAAAAGATGTAAAGATTTCATTTTTAAATACGAAAACGGACTCGGTCGATGAATTCCCAACTACCGTGAAAATTGGACTCTAGTTAGTTGTTGTTGAAAACGAAATAAAGAAACAAAAATGAGAAAAAAACCAGCTATAATAAACGCTATAAAATAGCTAAGTTGGTTGACCAGAAAAATGGTGCATTTTCAGCGACTTTGAATGTACTAAGGCCCAACGGGAATTAGAAATAATTATATTTTAATTTGGTTTTTGTTGCAACTGAGATTATGTTCGTTTATATTTTTTTGTTATTTTTAAGTTTGTGGCATAGATCGGGCTTGCGATATTTTTTTGGCAACGCTTTTAAATATTTTGGGGAATCCCTACGTAAAATTTTTAGTATTACTCCATTATTATTTGTCTTACCCATACCCACTGCGTGGCCTCCACAATAGTATTATGGAAACGAGAAAGATTTTGGTTCCTTTAAGGCTCAAATTTTGATCAATTTTTTACCAAAATTTGAAAGCGTCTTTTTTGCATTTTTCGCAAGTTTGAACGTGTGAACAGTGTTAAAACTTTTCAAGAATATTCCTGTAACCAATCATGGACGAGAGGTATTACCTGAAAAAGTTTGAGCTCAAATTTTGATCGAATATTTTAAAATATTGCGATTTTCCTTTAAAAATTACTGTCAAATTTTGATCAAAATTTGTTCAAATTTGAGCAAAAAGTTTGAGCGTGTGAACACGCCTTTACTATTTCTGACCCTGTTTCGTCGCTTGCTTTTTGGTATGTTCCTTATAACCCATTACTTCACGTACTTTTTATCATCATAAAAAACAAAGCCACACAACACTACCAAAACATTCTCCTATCATCATTTTTCCAACACTCTGTCTCATATTCATTTCACATTTTTGTTTTTGTGTGTTCTTCTTTCTTACTCCAGAAACTCAAATACACAATAACGTCACCGATGCGGTACGAAATAATCAAACCATTGCATCATTCGTCGTCCGATCATTATCATCATTACGGAACCGGACCATCAGGAGGCTGCATGGGATCGACTCCGCGCTACACCTCGGCTGCGCCCGGCTACATTCTAATCCCGAATAATGCACCGCTAGCTGAACCCGAGTTGTACAACGAGAACGGGCATCAGATCTACGGTGAACGAGTGATGAAAGTGTCAAATATTTGATTTGGGTTCAACCAAAAAAGGCCTATCATTGCCCAGAATATTATTAATATTGAGAGGTAATATTGTTTTCTTTAAATTGGGACGCTTTTCCCAATTGGGTTGGTGGCGGTGGGTGGCTGATTGTAAAAAAACGGCTATACAGTTACTGTGTTCGGATCACGTTCGATCGAAAACTCTTTGCTGAAGAACGTCTGAAATGGCAGATATTTTATTTTGGAAAATAATTAATATACTTGCTAAAGTCATAGTTTGCATTTTTATTAAATCCTATAATAATAGTATATTTCCGCTATAGTGTATATTTATTGGAATGCTAAAGTATGATTTTCTCTAAATGAATGCTAAATGCTTCACTATACTCATCAACATCAGATCAGCAAAGCAGGCTATTTATTGGAAACTTAATATGGGTAATTTAACAAATGTAAAAATGGCATTAACACAATTTGATGTTGAACTCAAATTGTGGGTGTGTTGAAGACCATGGGCGAACCAAGAGGGTAATTGAAAGCCGCCGCCTTCATTGCGGCTACCGCAAGTTTTTTGCCGAAACTTCCAGGAATCCAGGAACTTTTAACTGCTTGCTAATTGAACTAAAAGTGCATTTCTTGCAATTTTGAACAAATATTTGGCGCAACGACGGATTGAACCTCGGACAGTTATAGCTACTGCCTTATTTAGGAGCTGTTGCTCGATTGCTTAAGGAAATTTACAAAGCAATTGATTATTTACACACGTGCAAATGTACTACGCGCGACGGATTCGGCATGCAACGCGATATGCAATGCACTTTGGGACAAATGTGTCGCTTTAAATTATGACTAAGTTAAGTACCGTTGTGCGGCACTATTTAGGCAACTACTTATTGGTACTTAATTCGGTGTCGCCTAGATGATCGAAAATAAGGATAATATTTTAATATATGTATAATATTTTAGTTTAGTTATATTGCTTTAGTTTTTGTATAGTTTTCGTTATAGTCAAGACGTTTTTTCTTTCGAAGGTGCAGATACAATATCTTAAGTGTCTGTTAAAACCATAGCCTTTGGTTAGTCGATAAGGTTTATGAACTGTGTTATATCAAATGACAAAGTCTAAATTAAACGCTGTACGATTTGGGCTTTGAGTTTAGACCGATACCTTGACGTAAGGGGTTGTCAACAATGGTTGCCTAAAAAGTATCGACGCTTTTTTACGGATTATTTGTTCTTTCTTATTTATAAATATATATGTATATATATATTCAGATATATTATATGTTATCATATTTATATGTTTACAAATATATAAATATAGGTATAAGTATATAAGTATATTCAGATATATTATATGTTATCATATTTATATGTTTACAAATATATAACAGTAGTAGGATGTGCTTATAGCGAAATCGCTTGGAACGTGTGAACAGTTCACCCGAATGACATTTTACAGTTTATTTTTGTATAGCTAATTTGTTGGGTGAAATTTCATTGTAGCATCATGATTTTACTGCAAACGATTTCACTATGAGTGCACTCTGTTGTATGTACAGTGTATAGTATATGTGTGCATATTTATATACTTACATACACGTCTATACTATACATTGCATTTTACTAACATATAAATATGTAAATATGGTATATATTTTATAATTGATTCTGCTTTACGTTATATACTTTATACACTGACTTGGCATTCTCAGGTGTTCTCGTAAACTATAATGATAAATGCTCTCTATTTCGCTATCTACAATAATATACTAAGTGGCTCGTTCAACTAATTCCCAGCAACCGTGAAGACTAAACTTTAACAATTAATGGCTTCATAAATAGAACAAAACCAAAAAATAAACTTTATCAAGAAATCTTGACATCTGGGTATGTAATAAAAACTGCCATAAGTGCCGCAGGATATGATCAAAATCTAATTGAAATTCATTAGCCATTGAACTGGGACATAGCCAAAAGTAGTAAAAGGCACAATTAGGGAACTATATGTTTGCTACATATTAGTAATATGAATTATCATTTGTTTTTTTATAAAGTTGTGGATTTAATACTAAAATTGCGTATTTTCTCCAATTTTATGCAATAAAAGCCTTACGGTAGGTGAGACTGCATTGAATTTTCAGTATGAAAGCTTAGAAACATGCCGATATTTTCTTTTCGAACGAATATAGAATTTATTTTGCTTGAAACTTGCTAACTTTATCAATTTTAAAAAATGGTTCTATACCCAATTGTGTGTTTACATTTCTGTGAAACAATTTCTAAATTCATATTTGTTTAGATTTTCAATTCTAAGCTACGTAGTAATAGTCTACAGTTTTGTCCGAGACTTAGGCTAAGCCTAAGTGTTGCTTAAGTGTCACATGGATTCACAATTGAAAAATCAAATTCATTTTTTGCTTCCCCATCGTGTTATATGATGGGATGGGAAAATTGACAGTGATACGTAAGTTCTTTTCTAGATGATTCAAAATTTTTTAGAAGGTTATTTGAGCTTTTGAGATAATTAAACTTGCATATTTCGTTCGAGATATGATTGTTTACGATTTGCTTTGTTTGTTACACAATAGAGAGCGTTTATAAACTCAAAATATTAAGCTGTAGTATCAATATGTCCGACTGTAGACTTATATATGTTTGGTAAATTTATTTAAATACATATATATATATATATACATAAATCAATATTTCGTTTAAATATTGGTTTGAATTAATAAATTAGTATTTATATATTTATTTATTTATTTAAAAATTTCTTTAAATGAATCACTGCTTATCGACGAGAACCCATGAACCCCTCTGAATTAGTAAATAATTATTTATATTATGTAAATATTCCCTCAATTAATAAATAATTATTTATATTTAAGTCCTTATTTAAATAAATATAATAAATATATTTTTCTTTTAATAGAAATATTTATGTATTTAAATAAATATACATGTATTGCAACGCTGCGCGTCTTATGACTGCAAACTAATACCTAATTTCTCGCCGCAATAGGTTAAGTAAAGTCACAAGAGCAAGCGAAAATAAATGATTGGTCAGATTCCGCTGCCGATGGCTTATGCACTGGGTTTTTGGATTATCCCCCAACTACGAAATTGATTGATTAATTGAAGATACAGCAATGATTTTCATACCATTCGAGTCAGCTCGGCGAGGCGGGTTAGAAATTTGTAAAAAAATTTTGTCTATTTTCCATGATTCAATCGACCGACGAGAAAATTTCAATCGTTATTCTGTAAATGCCAGAACAAAAATCCATTCCGCCAATTGTATGATGTTGCGTTAAAAGTAGATGTACTTTATGGAAACTATTCATTGATTTACAAGTTTTACCCAGAATCAAGAGATTTACTACATAACCATATTATGTAAATTGTTTCATGTAAACCATGAATCACAACAAAATATGTATATGTTTTGACTTAGCCTACCATTTGCGCCATAAATCACGTCAATATATATGTGAGATTTGGATTGAGCAACCATTTGCGTCACGCTTGCTGACGTCAGTAATACAAGTGTTGTGAAAACAATTATCGTGATAATTTCAGCTGAGGAGATTGACACTATTATAGGTTTGGACCTTTTCTGTGGCTTTAAGCACAGTAATGTTTAGGCTGGGTTATTAAACAATAATCAGTCTTAATCTCAGCAACTTCATTCGAACAACAAAGGCGTTCGTCACTATCGCTGCGGCGCTATGGTATCGGTCCTCGCTGACCTCTTTTTCTAGGTATTCGGGCCGTGCGAGACCCAAAGTAACTCTACCCATAAGTGGTGTCCTAGGAATAGGTTATGTTCGCACGGGTTTAGGCTGGGTTATTAAACAATAATCAGTCTTAATCTCAGCAACCTCATTCGAACAACAAAGACGTTCGTCACTATCGCTGCGGCGCTATGGTATCGGGCCTCGCTGACCTCTTTTTCTCGAGGTATTCGGGCCGTGCGAGATCCAAACTAACTCTGGTCACAAGTGGTGTCCTAGGAATAGGTTATTTTCGCACGTGTTCTACTCAGTTTGCCAACCGCCATGTGATGGAAGGATAAGTCATTGGATTAAAATACCTGACCTCACGGTTGAAAGGTCTACGCTCTCTCAAGTGAACCATTGAACTGCAATATATATGTATATAGTAATATTAAACGTACAACTATTTAGTGGACCGAGATCATATTGTGCTAAATTATTTTGTATTTAAAAGTTTATTTGTGTATTGTCTTTATATCTTATAGTTTATTACAAATATATATATGTACAAAAGCAATACAT
>JASANE010024062.1:0-11391 GCA_030248225.1 Trileptium ribeirensis | reverse complement strand
AACAATTATTAACAAACTAATTGTAATCGGCGAGTCACGCTCAGGTTTGCTTCTTCGATGCGCGTGTCAAACCTGAACGTGGGTCGTCGATCGGGGTGACGGATTTCAAACCCCTTTTGTTCCTATCGCTACTACGGGTCAACAAAACACTTGCACAATTCGGGTCTTCAGTGAGCGTTTATTGATGAGTTGCACAAATACTTATGGGTACACTGACAGATACATATTGTACGGGCAGATACAATAAGCGTTATGTCAAATAGAGCACACTAGTACACGATGAGCAGGGCTGCAATCGGGGAGGGTTGCGGAGTCATCGCCTTTTTCACTGAACTCTCACAGCTGAGTCAAAACACGGCGTGTACTGTGAAGCCTTATCTTATGACAGCTGCGCTTACCTTACTCATGAAAAACAGTAGGGGGTCAAATTAAAATCGGTACTGGTGAGTATTGCGGTTAGTTTTCGACATAATGAAGGCGCCATCGAAATAACTATTTGCTTAGTGTTATGCTTGCTATCAGAAAGGGTACTCCGACACAACGATAGGTTCGGGTAAGCGAAAGGCGGAAACGAGGCGGGGTATGAGGGGATGAGCGTGCTACGGGACGTTTGCGAGACTTCATCTTGCTCGTTCAAATCACACAACTATGGTACATGATAATCGGTTATTTCTACTTACAGTTAGTAGCGATGAGGTTAACCTACGACAACGTGATACAATAATGAATACAACAATGCTTAATAATACCATGACAAGGTTATGATTCGTTCCTCGGTACGACTCCTGAATTCTATGGTGCGACCGTGGTGCGGTACAACGTTTTCTTTCCTACTCGCATACATACATACTTACTTAGAGTGACCATGTGAAGCTTGTTATGAAATGTCTAACTACGCTACATAATTTTGATGCTCGTTTCCTATTAGATCACTCCATGAACACAATGGGATCGCGGCCCTAATTGTCATAAATCTTTGATCCGTGTCACTAACAGAACAGACACTGCAAATACGCCAAATTCAGTTATGACAACAGAAAAAGGAACGATTAGGCGGGCTTGCCTTTCGAACAATTTGTGGGCCCCGGTAGACTAAAGTCGGGACTGAATTTTCGAGCTTTTCCCGATACAAATTTTGTCGCATATACTATACGGGTTGTAGCTATGATTTTAATTGAAACGAGCAATATTAGTGGCGAGGCCTCGTAGGCCGTCGGCACTACTCTAAGGGTGCGTAAACCTACGTTATTTTAGTTTGACCAAACGTTCGAACATGAACTATTTTTAATACTAAAATTTAGACATTAGTTCGACCGGTTTCTGCTCGACGAAGCGAGGCAGTAAACGGAGGCCCCGGTTGTTAAGACAACCGTAGCCAATTTTCTAGCTTAATCCTACTCGTTCTGCTTCCTAAGATCGTTCGGTTCACAATTTTCAACCTAAGATTCGAGCACAATTCGATTGGGTCGGAAGGAGACTTTTGAATCCCTAATAACTTTGTATTCTGCCAGCCTTTCTCCACTAAACCTTGTACGGGGGCTGGGCTTGACCTTACTTGTCGATTTTCTAGGACCGGGTCAGTGGTCCTCACAAAAATGGTCCGTCGGGCCAAGACCCGACAGACCCGAAGTCACATTTAGCGACTTCGATAATCTTACGACTTAAAATATTTTCACTGTTGATGTAACTTATCAACACTGGGGAAGATAATATTTTCTTTTCCCCAGCTAAAACGTGTGGAAAAGCAAGACCGAAACAGACTTAAGGAAATAGTCTAATTTGTGAAATTTAAACTGCTATCTGAGTAATCGGTTGTGCGGGTCGGGTTTAGATCGCCAACAACTTTTGAACGGGCCACGGTCTTGCCGGGCTCAATAGCTTAAATGAAGGGTCTAGCGGGCCTCTTTATATCCGAGAAAGATCATTAAATCTCCTAGAAAGAATATCGAATTATTAACGTGTGAAGTTCGGGTAAAGACGGATCCCTATCGGGCCGTCGGGTTTGTAATTCCGACATGATAAAGTTAAAGTTTATGATACCATCTTAAAGCAGACATGCTTGCGAAGAAACTACGAGAGTTTCACCAAGATTCCTGGAGGGAATCCGTAAATATTTTAATTTTGACTATGTTTCCACATTTTGACAGGGTCAGGCCATTTCCAGGCCGTCGGGTTTCGGTTTCCAGTTCGAAACTAACATGATTTAGAATCTTATTCGTTAATAGACGGTACCATAAAGAAACTGTCAAAGTTTTGGTAAAATTCCTGGAGGAGGACGTAAGTTACTTGAATTTTCGCATTTCGCTGGGAGTGACCCTTTTTTCGGGTCATTGGGTTTAAGTTCGGACTCGATATTCGAACGTCTTAAACATGGAATCTATAGTTCGGATCCTCTGAGAGGTCCGGGTAAAATTTTAGCAAACTTGCTGAGGTAATTCCTGCAGTGCGCCAACTTCCTACCTGTGTGAGCTGGCTCGATAGCGTTGCCTTAAATAAGTATATCTGGCTGCGACTTAATACAAAGTTTATTCGACATATGTTGCCGGGCGGATTATTACCTGATGGTCAGGATTTAGCTGATTTCCTATGGTAGCGTAGTCCAAAACTACAAAGAGAAATCAAATTGATAGTGCTCCAAAATCGGCGGACGGTTTCACGTCCAAAGAAATCAATAAACCAAGAAAACACCTAGCATAAAGTCCTCGGCCAAGTACTTAGCACGGATGATGTGACATGACTGCGGATGATTCGGAGTTCAACTAATACTTTCCAATCAAAATCGGGTTTATTTAGCCTCGGTCAGCTCAGATAATGTTGTCCTAATTCCTAACTCATCTCAGGGAATCATGTAAAATTTGTTTAGACGCGAGTGTCGCGTTCGTTTGCGTCCTAACTCAATGACCGAGGGAGGTCCAGCACGACTTCGGGTGGCCAATCAAATCACTCGAGCGGGCAGCCGCGACTACGGGTCGGCGGGACGAGCTAGGGCGGGCAGGGCTATCATGTAAAAGTCAAGCATGGACAGGGAGTCCACGGAGACTTAGCGTCACTTCTGATCAATGCGTTTTCAACTGTATCCTAAGGCTGCCACGGACGTACTTAACCTAACTGACTTCAATACTACGATATCCTATGGTCGTCTCTCCCTGTCCACACTTACAGCAGTTGGGTCTTTGTTCCAGCATCCATCGCCCATCCGCACGCACGATCCAACGCAAGAGCCACAGTCGATAAAACCGTAACACAAAAACGAAGTCGAAACATTTCATATAATAAGCGCTGGAGTCGGTCTGCAAAACGACCGAACTCCACGCTGCCAAAGTCGTACTGAACCTTCTCTTGTTTACGCGTTGCTGCTTTTATACTCCGAGCTTGAATTTTTGAAATTTTAAATTTCGGACCGTTAAAGTGCTTGCTCAGCACTTTTGGTCCGATTTCTGACCGAATATGATTTAACTAAGTCAATATTCTTATCGGCCAAATTCCGATCATATTTTCGGAAAATTTGGACCAATTTTAATACAAAATCTTATATAAATTTATATACTTATAATGATTTACGACTTTGTTTACCACCAAACTTCATATCAACTTAATATAAATTTTCCAGAAACCTCGATACGAAACTTAAAATAAACTAACTATCATACAGAACCCACATAGAGCGTCGTGTGTGCAACTTTAATACTGCTATATTCAGCACAGTTCAGATGCCAACCACAGGTACTAACCTCCCAATCAATCTCATACAAAGTATATCAGTCAGCTTTGACAATATATTTATTTAATAAGAAACTCTCCACGACTTTGATGTTGGCTTCCAGCCTTATATAAACTTATACGAGGCGAATATGAAATTAATGTGGCAGGCGTATCTAGCAAATTTTATTTGCTCAAGCACGAGTGGCTTTCAAAACTAAGCTAAATTTAGCTTAATTCCAGCTGTATACAGTTGCATACGCCCGGCCGGTGTAATAGTCAGTGGCACCAGCTACATCAAATCAAATAGAGAGCTATGAAGCTCGCGTAGGCCATTCACCGATAGACGACTCTTCTAAACTGTCATATACAACACGTATCAAACCCGTGTCGGCGAAAACGTTTCATATTTATATGCTTGATGCTGCAAATTTTATATGGTCGGCAAACAGAGGTGGACGTTTAGTAACGCTCTAGCTTAGTGCGTCCGGACAATATTAATATTTGCTTGATTATAAGGACCTTCCGAAGCTTTAATATTAGTCCTAAACTTTCATATAAACTAATATAATTTAATATGAACTGTTGGCCGCAATTGTAACCGGTGTTGTTTATTCAGCTAGTCTACAAACATCTAATAAAGTATGCTGTACTGAAACATCAACAAATTTCTCTGTTAATTTAATATTAACCTAGCTGTTGATTAAAAGAAAGTATTAATTTTATTTTGAAAAGGTGGACTCAGCAGAGACTTGGCTTATGTAAACAAAAGGAAAGAAAAACGAAGGCAAAGGGTAAAAAGAGGGCGGGGGTTCCTGGGCAATGGCCAGTGTGCCAAACCACACCCGGATTCGGACTCAGAATGTCCGTCCGGTTAAAATGATATGTGACAGGACCGTTTTCGGTCTACAGGGGAGGGAAAATTGAATCTTGGGGGAGGGTCCATGCCAAATTTTTCAAAATGAGGGTGTTTTAAACGGTTCCCCTGGGTTCGGGGTATACTTTTCTGGGGTGTTTTATATATCTTTGGATTAGTCTCGATACGGGGAATCCAATGAGGGGCGACACGCCGGTCGGGGCGTTATTTTAAAATCTTCTTATGGGGTACCCAAAAGTGGGCGCAGCGAGACCCGTCCGGGCTCAAATTAAAGCCTCGGGTCTGGGGATTCCAACGGTACCACATATATACTTTTACGACTAACTTTCGTTGAGTTATTGGATTAAGGGTGTTTTACCAATTCGCGTACCTACATATTCGCTCATAAGTCCGTGGATCCAGGTCGGATTTCCACGAAACCGGTCTCGTTCGAAAGACCGTAAAATTATCTATAAGAAATATTAATTACAAAATTTCCTATTTCCCAACGGTTCCGGAGTTATGGACCGGAGCCGGTATTTTCGGTAACAAATTTTCCTAAATTTCTACCTTTTATTTCTTATCTTAACCAGCGAGATTGAACGCTGGTGAATAATATTTCGTTTATTCTCACAAATTACCAGTGTAGCGAGCACTAGTAAACTTTATAATTTGTCGTTGAACTTATAATTTTCAGATAATTTGCCCAATTGCTGTTCGCTTTCGAGCGAACAGCCGCATTTTTGTGGTCCTCATTCATGAGGACGGTCGTGACGGCTCCTCGTCACGGCCAGTCATTTCAAGTAACGATTTGTAACAAATTTCGTGATCCTACCATTCGGGGTAGGGCAATTCCTACGTAGATGCGTATACCGGGTTCAGCGGGGGAGTCGTACCGTCCTAAAATTCCTACGAAATCGCGTATGGCAAGGGCTCGCCATACGCACGGTCTGTACCTATAAAACGTCAATTTACACGCATGAAAAATCCCTAAAATTTCTTCTAAAATCATGCCAATAACGTTACGCTCTACGAGCCGTACTTCCAACCTGAAAGTTACAGAAATTACAACAGGGTACGACAAACAGAGTACATAAATTTCTGGCCAAACACAGGCGCTTTTATGGCCTGACCAGTCAAATCCAATAGTACAATCATAGCACAAAATGATCATTGCACGGTATATAATGACAACAATAGGGCGGCGCTTTTATGGCCGCATACTATACAACGAACGGTACGAATAACTACGACAATTCTATATACGTATAACTGGTTAGCACTTTATATCCCAATCGATTTGATGGAATATGTGCCTGAAAATACAGATAATCAACGACATCGATTCCGCGGTACACATTCATACGATGCGATTACGATAATATATATACCAAAACGTGCCTGTATGGCCAATGGTACAGCAAAAATCATGCAAATGCCAATATATACCAAGGCGTGCCAACGGGGCACTACGATAAGTATGTATATAGTTATCTGTGTATATGGTCGCGATTCCTTGACGATTATCGCTTTCCGAACTAGCAATAACGACACCCATTTCGATCAAAAGCGACGTCGGCGGTGCAGGCCGAAATACTGAAAATACGAGGTGGTTGCATAGCGGGACTCTTTGAATCTGACTATTACGTTCACCTATATATCGATATATTGTGCAATTGAGTTTGTCCCAATTACGTCCGTATACACCTTGATTCCGGTTCTGTTCCAATTACCTACGTATATACCTGATACTTTCTGATTTGCTGTAATTATGTACTTACATAACCTTATTGCTCTTGCGAGTTACTTCGATTGCTTGTTTACATATATACGGTAGTTCATGATTTGTTCCAGTTGGGCAACCTATATATGAGGTGACAACAGGGCTTCATGGTCGATGGGTGTATATAGAGAAACTCAGTTTATATATATTTGCTTTCGATCAGTTGATTCTGCTTACATAAATGTACGTACTGTGGGGCGAGGGTGGGTTCCGTACCCTTTTGGGCTATTCCCGTCGGGTGTTCCAGGCTGGGGAGAAACTGGTGACGGAATTCGGAAATGTTGACCACTATACACGTGGTCACGATTATTGGGGAACTTGACTAAATGTTGACCATCACACTATGGACAGGATTTTTTTTGTCTTCGGAAAAATGTTGTCCATCACACTGTGGACAGGATTTTTTGGTACTCGGGAAAATGTTGTCCATTATACTGTGGACGGGATTTTTTGGTACTCGGAAAAATGTTGTCCATTATACTGTGGACATAATTATTGGTGGTCGAAAAAATGTTGACCATTGCACTGTGGTCAGATTTATTTTTTATTCGAAAAAAAATGTTAACCATTGGGGTGTGGTCGGGATTATTTGTGTTCGAAAAAATGTTGACCATTGGGGTGTGGTCAAGATTATGGGTTTTCGATAAAAGTTTGCCATTAGGCTGTGGTCAGGATTATCCACCTCGTAACGATCCGTAAGGATCTGTTACATCTCTTAATTTTTAAAGGGAAAATTATTTGACTTTTTACTTGGGGTGGGAAGATTAAGTACGAGTTCTAAGGGTAGTTTTGTCGGGGATTTTGAGTTTTGTTTTGGGTGTTTTAGGTAGCTCTTTGTGTACTCGCGTTACTTTTCGTACGGCTGTTTTACTTGGTTACGACGGGGTTTCGGTCTTTGGTTTGTCTAGTTTGTCGGGCGTAGGGGTTTTGCTGTCCCCTTTTCCTTGGTAAAAATCGGGCTCACTGGGGTCATGAGCCCTACAAAAATTTACGCTGCCATTTATACTTGCCCCCACGGTCGCTAAAGGCGACCTATGTACAAGCACAAATAGATAAAAGTGATCCATCAATAAATATATAGTACAATCACTACCATAGTTTCCTTGGTAGTTTATATATCCAGATTTTCGACCAGCGATGGGGTTTCATTTGTGACCGCTGGCTATTTTAAAATTGTCGTTTACAATTAATATTATTTTTACGGGCGTTGGTTTATTCTGTTTCATTTGGTCGATTAATATGTGGTTTCTTTTGGGATTTCCTTGGTTTTGTTGTGTGGGTTTTGTGAAAGTTCCTTGGGTATCCTATAAGATCTCCAACGAAATCCTAACGGTCTTTATGACCTTCTCTTAATTTTTTAAAGGGAAATTATTTGACCTAATACTTGGGGTTGGAATATTATACTGGAGGTATTTTGGGTGTGTTTTAAACAGGATCGAAGCAAGTCGATCCTTCAAAAGTAGAATGAGCAAGGTTTTACACTGCCGTGTCTTCCTACTGTCATATTGATACAACCATGATATAAAACAATTAACACAGTCAAAATATTACGACAATTATCACTGACTTGTCCTAAATTTCTGAGGAGGTGGTTGAAACTTAGCTTATTAAGTTTACCACGGCTGGAAATAAGTATTTTTACTGTACTTTTAAAGTATCCGAAGCTAAAGAATAAGTGTTACGAGTGTTGACAATTTTGTAATAGTTTTGTGGGTGGTTTCGTGATTTTTCTTGGGACGGTGAGTGTTACTGGGAACCAAACCTGAGATTCCTTTTATAATAGGTTCAGGGACCTTTTCTACAGGGACTAGGGATTTAGTTGTGAAGAGGACGATGTCCTCTTCCGGACGGCTCTTTTCTGATAATCTCTTGGCGTTTCCTGGGGTACTTTCTGTGCACTTTCTTAGGGTGAAACAGGGTTCCTGAAGAGGAACCCGTACAAAAATTGCTAGTCATTTCGGTCATCCATTTCGATCGCGGACACGCAGCGTCGATTCCGGCGTAAAGAGTCTTTTTTGTCAATTGAGGTGGCAAAAGCTCGAAATATTAGCTTTACAATGGTTACTGATAAGAGCTTTTACTGTGTAAAGCTGCTCTTACAAGCAGTGTTAAAGCTAAAACTTAGACGAATTTTAAGAGAGAGAATTGCTAAAACAGGTTCCGAAGGGGTTGGGGAAGAGAGGGTTTCACTGGAGTTAGGGCTTTAGGGACCCTGTTGTCAGGAGTCCAATCGATACTGAAGAGATAAATATATCGGGCACGTTGCAAAAACTCGCAAGTCCTTACATTCTAAGCTTGAAAATTGCCAAAATTCTGACTTTATATCGTCCTTGCATCCTCGCTAATTTGAATTCTTGCACCAAATTTTGGGTGTCCGACTTTCTATGATTATGATCCACATGCAAGCATAAATAGCAACAGAGTATAATATCAAGATTTTCATATCAATACAGTACATTCATATGTCAATACAATACATTCATGAACAATTAACACTTCAATAAACACAATGGTCATTTTAAGTAGTGGTGAACGGGCGATTCCGATTTACTTCCGTGAGTTCATGTTCTAAAATTCTACTCTGTATTCCGGTAAATTTAGTATTTCCTCTGTAACTGATCTTCCAACCAACGGCTCAAATTGCCGGCGAAATGCTCATTAATTATTGGTTCCCAATTTTCATTTGCTTTACGTTTTGTACAGTCCCATGCGTCAGGTGACTGCAATTCTGAAGAAAACGGCGGCATTCTTACTTTACGTAGCAGGTGGGGCTTATTTTGTTGAAATTCGGCGTAGGCCTCCTGAAATTCAGTCGACCAAGCCGTCATGTCCGGTACAAAATTCCAATGAGGTGGCGGGGGCGTTACAATAGCAGTAGCAAAGTCTGCTAACAAATGGTCAAAAGTACACAGATAATGTCTCAATCGCCGTACAACATGGCGAGGAGAGTCTAACGGGTGCTTTTCCCATGTCTTCTTTCGCAAGGCAGATAAATATCCACCTATTATAACGATAGCTTGAGTTTGTGGGGATGCCACACAAACAGCCATTCGGATAAGAAATTCCATAGTCGCTTTTGGCCAGCTATGGACGAAATAATCTGGTCTTTCGTTAAGTTTTAACAGCGAGGCGGCGGTAGTATCGCCGAGAATTATTGTGGTAGGCCATGAGACGATTCCGCTTTGGTGGAAGGTGCGAATTTCTTGTAGTAATCGTCCCATTACATTGTGACAATTCCTTGGGCGACGGCCCATTTTAAAATCATGAGGTCCAACACCTATGCCCCAGAAGCTATCGGAAGGATTAGCTTCCAGAAGCTGGGCTTCTCCTGTAGATAACAGGCTATATTTCAAGGTGGGCAGGCCGAACTTGGGCAATAACACTGTTCGCATTAGATGAGGCAGGACGGGGCGAAGAAGTTGAGTATTTACCTCGTCCAAAAATTGTTGTTTATTTCTTCGGGCAATGGATTTGACATCTCGAGCTCCCAATCGGCGATCTTTGATATCTTGACTGGCTTGATCCTCGTTAAAAAGATAGGTAACGAGTAATTGATACCCTTGTTCTGTGGAATTGTATTCGATGGGGTAATGTTGAATCGTTTGATCAAGGTCGGCCATGTTCGACAACATAGGCCAACGGGTGCCTCTGGAAAGAAATATTTCGATCGGTTTCGAGTAGTCAATGAAATAATGCGGCACGGAAACGGAATTTTCATGCGATTTCTTGATATCAGCGTATCGCTTCGGTCCTTTGAGATAATTCATCTAGAATTTAAATACTTCGTCATTACTGACGGTTCTTCGGGGCGATTTTAGGTCGGAGCTCGAGGTTTATAACGGGATTAGTATTATTTCAGCGCTGTCAGGACTTCTATTGTCGTCCTCGACGGGGCGGCGATCGCGGTGTTCGAACGGTTTGGAGTCCAAAGTCTTCAGGGCGTAGTGGTCTACGTCCCCATGGATAATTCGGAATTCTTTCTGGGTGGTGTCGAATAATATGTTCGGCACCAGGTTGATCCATAAAATCTAAATAAGGTGAATACATTGTTCGGCTACTTGCTTGTCTGTTGGAGGGATCGACTCGTGTCGGTGGTCGGATAGGGAAAGTTTGCCTTCGACCGGCACGGTCTTCATTAGGTCGCTGGGCCGTCCTACGGAAGGCTTCAGCGGTCGGAATTGTATCGGGTGGTTGCAAACGACGGTCATGGGCTTGTCTATACGGCATTTCACGGCGGTTGGTTGGTACATCCTGTCGTTGGACAGGTTCACTTCTCCTAGTTACAGGTATCGGGTATTTCTGACTGACATTATCTCTCTGCGACTTAGTCGGTTTATATAAACTATAAGCTTTAGTTCCCATTCTTGGTATCATTGACGATCCAGCTCTGGTCCAAGTAACATTGGTTGCGGTTTGCGCATGCCTAACTGAGGCGGTACTTGCGATTACTTGCTTAACATTATTAATAGTGCGCGGTTTTGCATGTGTACCACGCTGCGAGTTGCGACTGCGTTGTGGCGAAGCGGTTGGGGTAGGTTCATCATCACTGAGTACTCGTGCTATTCCCTGTCTAATTCTGTTTAATTCGGTTTCTGATTCTTCTGATGCACTTTCAATTGCTACTCTTTGTTTTCGAGGTCGACCTCGGCGGGTCTTAGTACCTGTTCATGTAAATAACGTGCGGTTTCTGGTGCAGGTGTGGTGTTTCCTGCAAAGTGTTCAACAATTCAGATGCAACTTGGGAACTGCTCTCAGTTCCTTCTACTAATCCATGACTTCGTTCCTCTTCCTCAGCTAAGAAGTCTCGTATGACTTCTTCAGCTAATTTTCTCCTAGTATGTCTTCCCATAAATGCTGTTTCTGGTATATAAGGGTCTCTCGTGTGTACTGTTTCGGATTGTCTGGGTGGTTTAGGAGGTGGTTCAGTTCGAGTATTTCGAGATCGAAGATGGTAGGGTCCAACGTGATCATCCCTAAATGGTGGGCAGAATGGTGTAGGTCTCACGGGAGATAAGTCATCCGGTGAGAATAATCGGCTAAATGAACTAGGTTG
>JASANE010024061.1:0-26783 GCA_030248225.1 Trileptium ribeirensis | reverse complement strand
GGACAGAACACCGCGGCTTCTACCCTTCTATTGAGATCATCTGTTTCCTATATTGTTCTATTCCGGTAGGAAGTTCGAGCACCGTTTCGGCTGCCGTGGTTTTCTGTTTACCTTTTTATACCAAACTGAATTGAATTTAATTGATACATATACTTCAACTCCCTTATTATATCAAAAACGATTAATTATCACCAATAGGGTTTCCAATTATTTGCCAACTCTGTCAAAATTTGCTGGTTGGCGATTAACAAATAGTTTTGGTAGTTTTGAATCACTTTCTAATAGCATGTGGTATATATGAGCTGTACACCCTGAATGAAATGTGGGAATGCACGAATAGTACCAATACAGCTAATAGTGATAGTAAACCAAGAGAAAAATTATATTTTTAATAACCAGTAATAGATATAAACACAAGATATATCATCTGGCTTGACAGATAGACAGTGCTTTTTGAAGATAGTGCTTTTTTAACACAAGTCGTGATAAAATATAATGCCTTTCTATAAACCACAATAAGCTTCTAACAATGTCTGTCCTGCAGCGGAATGTATTCGGCTAAATTTTTTCCGTGTGAATGTGATGCGATTGTCCTCATATGAATGTGAATACAATTGGCGAGCACCAGTAACTTTTGCCGAGAAAGAGTCGGGCAAATCCCTTTCAGGCCACAAAAGTTCAAATTTGTTTGATTTAAAATTTTATAAAGGTAAAACGGTTATACATGATAATAATAATATAATAATATATAATGCTTAAAAATATGTAAAATAGAACAATATATAATGATTTTATAATAATAAACCAAAATATATATGGTTTAAGTTTGCGCAGCACATACCCCTCACGTAAAGAACCATAGTTTTCACATGACTCTATTACTGTGTAAAATAATGAACGAAACCGTTTACCTAAAGAATGTCTAAACCTAAAACGAAAACAAAGAATATTATCGTGGTGTATAGTTTTGCAATAAATTCAACTGATGTTGCTTAAATTTTCACAGTCCATTTGTATTAGGACTACATAAACATATTATATCTATGCACCGAGTTGACATGGTGGAATAAAGTACAATTTGAGGCATTTTGAAACCCAAATTGTGTGATATATATATTTGCATTATGGTCCGTAATGTAATAACAGTTGTGTTCACTTACCTTGTTTTGCAAGTTGTCTAATATAATAGCGCTGCACACGCTATTTGAAAGTGAGAGCACTGAAAATGGGGAACCGTTAGGAAAAATAACTGGGAATAACCCATAAGGAAAAAATTCTGTTTTTGCCGATTTTTGCCGAAAAGTAGAGGGCGGCCCCCCGCCCACCCTCTTGCTGCACACACATAATAAAGATTTTTTCAAAGAATCCCTGTAATCCTAAAAGACAAAGATTAGATTGAAGTCATACTAATCCTGTGATTACTATCTATAATTTGGGTATGTTTAGACAGAAGGGTCCTGTTGGGCAGACAATATATATGGTAGCACTCTCGAACACCACGCACCGGCCAACTACAGTAGTGTACAAGCGAACCGTGATCTGTCGAATAAATCCTATCACACTTCAGATGTTGTAGCGTCATGCGATCTTGCAGAGCTCTTGCAAAAATATTAAAACCTAACGATCCGACCAAAACATCTAGCTATAACATCCTTACGACAACGAGTTATGTTAATTTGTTTAAGTGAATATAAAATTTCGGATGTTTATTCCTCGCTCAGATGCATGTTTACAGATGAAATATGCTGTTTAATTTTTAAAACATCATATTGTGCCGTTATATACTATATTAAATATAATACTGTAAATTAGTTGTTTTTAATGGGTCACAGCGACCTATACAACAACCTTGCTCGTACGGGAATTGAAGTTGGAAATCTTTCGGTAACTGATGATTCTTTTGATCCATGTGCTCGTAATGACGAAATATCTAATATATTTACAATTATTGGGCTCGGCATAAGTTATACATGTGTTGGAGTGTTGGGATTTCTTGGCAATTTGACCATCTTGTTGGTTGTCGGATTTACTCGTGACATGTGGCATTCGGTTACCAATGTCCTCATTGTCAATTTGGCGTTAGCCGATTTTCTTCTATGTGCCACGTCCCTCTGGATGACACCCGTTATTCTACTATCGCCATCGTATTATTGGCCCTTTGGTAGAATTATGTGCTATGTTAAACATGTATTCGGTGCTCTTGGCTTTCACATATCAGCCTATACACTTGTCATGATTGCAGTCGATCGATATGTGCTCATAGTACATCCATTTGCAAGACTCAACACCTACCGAAATTCTCGAAGTGCTGCGTTGGGCATCGGCGTTAGCTGGTTGCTAGGTATTGGTGTAATGATTCCTCAAGCGCTAGCAGTCCGATATACTCAGCCAATGATACCTTATTGCCCGGAACTTTGGTTGTGCGTGGACTCCGGTTGGCCAGCAGGATGGCCTCGAATAATCTACGGAATAGTTACGCTGATTCTAAAGTCAGTTGTTCCGCTAACGACAATTTTTTGGGCCTATTATCGAATTCGAAAACGATTAAACCAACTTCATGCTAGATTTGCTGATCGTCGTCGACGTAAATATTCCATTCCAGCTTTGAATCAAAATGGAAAACACAGTGGAAAGCCGTCCGCACTGCCGCCAACTCTGATCGTTACGCAAGAAAGCGCTAACTACAATAGTCCAAAGACAAGTGTTGCAGGTAGCACAAGAAGTTCCAGCTCAAGTCTTGCTGACATTCGTAAAAAACAGAGCTTACAGCGAATTCTAACTGCAATGGTGTTCTTCTACGCTGTTTGTTCACTTCCACTCGATATTTTTAACTTGAGTTTCGATATTGATAATGAACTGTGGGCACTGACTACGTCAAATTCCGAAACCGAGTATCATGATCATTCTAATATTACGGCGAATGTTTCGCAATCAAGCGATAATCATAGCGATATATACTACGAAAATTACTATCTGACTGCAGCATATTCTGAACCACCGCCAGCATTGATTGATGGGTACACGCGAACCGTTCTCATGTTATGCGCTCATTTCATCGCAGTCACGGCAACACTTTGGAATCCGTTGTTGTACGCATGGTGGAACGAGGGATTTAAAAAAGAAATCATAGCGCGTGTAAATGCACTGTTATTACTGGTACGTGGTCTCGATGGCGATGCGCCCAACACAAATGGTGGTGCAGCTTTTGAAACCCGCGCTGTTTACGCTGCGTTTACAGCTGTGGCTGAAGCAACGGTGTCAATATTCGATCGTCGAAGAAAAAGTCGCACAAACGAAAACAACAATCGTCCTAACAACTACGGGACTGCAGACATAAACGATGGGACAACTAAATTTGGTGATGAAAAGCGAAAACTTAGCTGTATAAGCAACCGTAATGGAAATCGTCAATCAACAGCAACACCAGCACCTACAACCGCCAAAACTGGTCTGATGCACGTTCCAGCAGATCAACTTTCAACAACACCATCATCATTTCGAAGCTACCGTCGATATATGCCCGAGGCTCTTCTTAAAACCACAACGGGGGCGCAACCTAGCTTAGGCGTCGTCATAAACTTCGATTCTACTACACGTCTGGTTCTGCACAATAAGCCTGCAAGAAAGGTAAGTTGGTATGCTGATCGATACGATACTGAATGTCAAGTTAATACTAGAAATCTCAGTGCATCATTTATTTGCAATGTCGAACACAATTATCCGTCTGATCAGGAATGTTCATCAGGATATAGCAACTCGCACTCAAGGCACGATAGCGCCGAAGAACGACGAAACACCATTAGCTGTGCGCAACGTTATGATAATAGCTACAACGATACAGAGATGGGACGAAAACACGAAATAACTATTCGTTCGGTACACAGTGACATTGAGGAACTTACAGATATCCATTCAGTGCAAGAAATAGTTATCGAGAGCCAGGGCGGCACTTCCTCGGAAGAAAAGTATTTCGGAGATCCTCAGCCGTCATCGAGCACACCAAACACGCACGCGCCAAGCCGTCTAACCAGATCGCTGTCAATTCCTGGCCTGAAGGCACTTTTTACGCAACAAATTAAATCACCGATCATTTATCGAAGTCACTCGAAGAACATAGGAGATAATAGCGCGACTACTCTATTTCGTGGGACATCTTTTCGGAAAGCATTTGCCGTTGTTGGAATTTTTCGGCAGCAACAACGTCAACAACAGCAGTCAACAAAAAATGGTTCAATCGATTCTTGTTGCGATGATGACAATAGTCGACATTCTATTGAACAACAATTATGGAGTACACAAAATCGATGCACAACAAGCTCGAGTATTGTTGATGTTCTGTCTCAAAGTATAAGCTACCATAGCGACGATGTACTTCTGTAGTTGAGTTGAAAATTTTAGCCATTATGAGCCAAGTTATAACTTTATCAAGAAAGATTGAGAGAAATGAGGAAAATTATAAGAAAAATTGAGGAGAACGTAAAAACCTTTTGGTTATCCTACCGAGCAACTCCCACCTTTACGAACCATTTTCACCATTAGACCCACAAACAATGGGTACATACTACTATATTATATAATAATATAAATTATATATTATATAACATTTACTATTTATAGTATAATATATAATGTGTATTACAACATTATAATATTCAATTTTGTATGTTACAGGGATTTTGTTCTGATGTAGTTTGTTAGCGTATTTGCTCGTGGTTTTTTTGAACCAAGAAAAGCGAAAATATTTTGTTGCTTTTGCATAGAATTTCTCGCGATGCCGGAGTCTAGGTGAGCATTGAACTAAGATGATTGTTTCTGTCGGTTTTATGCGGTGTTAATGACGTGTTGTTACGGTTCCGTCTATATATGCTCGCGGTTTATACAGACATTAAATTCCGAGAACGAAATAGCAAAACAAGTTAGTTAGATGATAGCTGTCAGATTACCCCAAATACTATGACCACCTCAAGCTACATAGTCCCACACCCTCCTGTGTTCGTCAGACACGCGCATAAAGTTGATAGATTTGGGAAAATTTGTCATTTGTTAGAAATTTGTGCAAAATTAACACACATTGGGAAAATTTTTCGCAAAAATATAGGCAAATTACCATTGATTTGGGAAATTGAACAAAATTTCAGCAAAATTGAGTAAAATTGTGAGTTCTTAAACATTTCGAAAATTTCTATTTTGATTTATAGCCAGTCAAAAATAAGAAGCCGCGGTGTTCTGTCCTAGGGCACCCTGGCAGAACAGTGTAAAAAACGGCACCCAAGCCCCCATGGGATCATAAATTTACACTAACATGTTTGCTCAATCCGTATCAACAATTGAAACCTTTCGGTCAAACCACAAGATAATTTTCGTTGTTATAGCTTTTAGCAAGGTGTATATAATGTACAGTTTCCACATTGCTGTCGAAATATTTACCTACACGGGGTTCTTTTATTATACAATATTATCATCAGGCTTTGGTTTAAATTTTAGTATTGTACTGCGCTGTGAACCGACTTTGGAAATTATCAATTTGTGCAAGGAATACCTGTGTGAAAGAGGGTATAGCCGCGGTGTTCTGTCCTAGGGCACCCTGGCAGAACAGTGTAAAAAACGGCACCCAAGCCCCAGTGCAATATTATAAGCATAGGTAATCCGAGAAAGTACAGTGTCCCAAGCTCTTCAACATAACAGTGTGTCTACAATGGCTTTTTTCTTTTTGCAATAGTCTAGAGGGTCGTTAAGGCCCACGACCGCGCCTGGAAGTACAGGCAAGCTTACTGCGGCGCTGAAACAACGTGTAGCTGACAAGATTTAATAAAGTCAGGGTAGTTTTGGCTATAAATCGTGTTAATTTGTTATAAAAAAACTTTGCATTGTATTTTTAGAACGATGTATAAAACCTATTTATTCATACAATTGGACCTACAGAGGCGGAGTAAATTTGAAAAGCTAAATGCTTCGCTAAAGTAAATGATTCAATGAAATCACACGGGAAAAGTGGGCCTAATCCGTTTGAGTTTTTCTCTTTTTAAAGCATTACAAAGTTATGTCTCTGTGCTTTACATCGCACAAAACACGCATTTAATATACACAGTGAATGTAGAATCAGAAAAATTCTTCTTTTATCACAGCAATGACCTTCATATTATTAAAAGTAGACACTGTGTTAGGGAAAGGTGTTACCCAAAATGACGTATTTTTGTTGCATTCACTATAATATCTTTACGTAGAACAAATGGTCTTTTTCAAACTCGGTCTTATAGCAGTCTCATTGATTAGGGAGTACCATTTCGTGCCCATCAAGAACCACCTAACATTACTTGGGCACCTACGAGTCTTACGCAGGCACCGGTGTGTCTTATTAGGCGAAAGACTAGCTCGGACCAGATACCAACGTGACTCTGCTGATGAGTGTAATTGTCAAATCTTCGCACCGGTAGACTAACCAAACAATTATTGTGTTTTAGCAATACCTAAATAGTATTTATCAACCATATCCCCCGACGCCGACAAAATTTAAATGAAGAATGCCTTTCCTTCTCAATTTCGGTTATAAGCATTATGCATGAGTAAACTTAAGCCGCGCCCCTTACCATCCTCTTTTGACAAAAGCGGTTGCTATTCAGTTGTTCACTGAACACAAATTTCATTTTTGCGTTAAAGAACAGAAATTATTCTGTTTCATATTCCATGCATTATAATTTGAAAATTTTCGCGAACACATTGGTGTTAAAGTACAAGAGCCGAATTGCATTCGCTAATGGCTTTATGGAACAAAAAATGTCGAAATTGGATACGGCTATTGAAATCCGAGTTTTGTTCGCTAACAGCGTTTTGTGTATGGTGTCAAAAGAGGATGGTTGGGGCGCATCTTAAGTTTAGTCTTGCATTATGTAAAACCCAAAAATTAAGTATTTTCACATAACCATGCGTTTAAAACGTCCACGCATTTACTGCCTATTATCATCGAACAATTCATGCGCATTATATGTGAAATTGGATTCCAATTTAAAATGGTGTTGTGGTTGACCAAGACGGTTTCCCGATTGGCGTTATATAGTATCTAAATAAAACTACGCGACGACACATTGATATTATATATAATGTATGATTTATCAGCGAGGTGTTGGAGTATCCAAGATAAACTGGTACAGAAGTACGACAGAATACAAACTGCTTAGGAAAAGGTTTTAGCAGAAAATGAATGACGTTTTATATATTTACGTAATTTTGATTAGCTGAATTATAGAGATCGATTAAGACGCTTCTGCTGACTTTGATATTTAACAAACAGTGCAAATAAACCCGTTGGCTATACCATTGGTAATAGCAACGATTAACTATTGTTCTGCCGTTACGTGGCTTTCGAATAAACTAACTGTTTTCCGCAGCTCACGTTTTTATTTTCTGAATGCGTTCTGATGGCATTTCTTTCGTGATTTTCGAGTAATTGCAATATGTGGGGGCAGTATATTATTGATTTTCTCTAGGGCTGTTTGGAGTAATTGCTAATTTTGCAGTATACAGTCAGATTAATTTCTGAAACATAAAATCTTCTTTGGTGCAAAAACTTTCTTTGAGTACAATAAAAATAGTGGTCACTGCGCTTTTTTTTCTTGCGCTAGTATATCTCGTAAGGGCATACCCTTGAAAACGATTATCTAACTCAACTAATAGCTAAAAAATTCCGTTTGGGTTTTTTGTACAACAGAAATAAACGCTCCCAATGTATTTTACGAATGTAGTAGTCCACACAATTTAGTGTTAATAGATGAAATGGACTAATTACTTTTTACTGCCGCAGATACAAAATATGCTTTATCGTTTTCTATATATTAAATCGTTTTGTTATTTATTCACGCTTTTATAATTGTTATGCTTCTAGTGAACTGGAAATGAGAAAAAGCCATATTTTCAACATCAGGCAAGGATGCCTGAAACTATGTTCGGCAGGGTTGGTTCGACTTCTGATATTAACAATTTCAGGTCGGGTTTTAGTGAACCGTGTCCTGCTCGGCTGTTGCGATTACAAACTAGGCTCACCTGGGCTCTTAGGCTCCTAATAGTAAAAGTTTACGCCGGTGTAATAGAGGGAAAATAAACTATACAAAGCAACGAAGCAGGTAACATATAGTTGCTTTTAGAGTTTTCAAGTGACCCGAGGAGGTAATTTCGTTTGTGTTTGCTGTCGGCTGACTATTGTACTAATACATCGGCTGTTTTCATTACGTTTGCTGCTTTAAGATTTTTAAGGGCCCAACCCAGAATTTCCAGAACCTCTAGGCCCTGCTCCACCATTACAGAAAGATCTTAGGTTTTGGTTGGGCTTTGAAAAGCTCGGATTTTCCTCTAAATGAGCTGAATCAAAAGTCCCAGTTCTCACCTCTACCGGGCACATAAGTTAAAACTTAAGGTAATTATCTGCACAGAATATTCGTTGTCTATATATACCTGATCGTTTGTAGACTTTATGCGCAAGTGATGTAATTATTTTCATTTCAGATTGGTGTCTACGATGTGAAATGTTAAAAATTGTTTGTAATATCCTTTGAACAACGAACTGCGTTGAAGCTACATGGGGAAAATCGTTGAAATAGCTACTCTTCAATGCGTCTACGAATTCTAAACTCTTGCTTTAAGCAACGTTTCCACAATGCCTGGAAAAGTTTCTTATATTTCAGTTTAAATAACACTATATGTTCCTCATTAAGATGTTGAGCCTCGTTAAATTTGTAATTACAGTTTATATTGGCCTTTCTTGTGAATGAAATTTGGGCGTACTCTGAATTTATAATTTGCTAAGTCAAAAATCAACATAATAAATTAAAAGCACCGAAAAAGTTTAAATATATATATATATACGAAAGATACTAAAACTGATAATATAGGTAAAATAATTAGCTGTCGATACTGCTTTGGCAGTGCGTGTTGTTAACTGGTAAATATTCATGACTAGTGGATTTATTCGAGGAAAAATTGCCCAAGACTTTGAAGTAGCAACCTACCAGAAGTAAAACTGTTTTTATCAAAATTTAGAACATCACTTGACTAACGCTTTCGCCCTTAGTGAAGCACATTTGATACAGTGTACATTGTGAAACGATACTCTGAGTTTGTCGTGACTCGTCTGATATAGCGTGCAGTGTAATTCACTCGCTTTGCGAGGTTCCTTTAAGAAACCGAGCAACATCCCCCAAATAGCGTAGCGACTAACGTACGAGGCTCGCACCGAAATGATTCAGTTCCAAGTCGTTCAATGCGGCAATTGTTCGTTCAAAATGTTACAAAATACACACCAATTCATGCGGGCATGATTAACTAATTATTGATTTTTACCAGAAATCTCACAGTTTCGATATGTACTAGCATAGTTGTTGCCTATACCCTTGACACCAAACTGCAGCCATCTGTGTTAGCAATTAATACAATTTATTAGCAAATTTCGCTAAGATCACATGGCTATTTGTAAACTGTTTCAATCGGCGCATTCTTTGTTAATTCTATGTATTTAAAATTGCAAACATTAAGCATTTGGATACATGTCATCGCGTCCTTCCAGTTTTAAAACTTGGGGCTCAAGCGTGGTTGTCAGTGTTATGCTTTATAAAAATAGATTACGTTGATATTTTAATGTATATTCGTTCAGGTCTCGCTTGTTAAGACATTTTGTATTTGCTGTAATAAATTATTTAGCTATAATACTGCTGCCGGCAAATTCTATTATCAATTCAAAATCCTATAATCCAAAAGAGATCCATGCTTCCAGCACTAAGCAAATTTAGTATAGGTAAGCTCTATAGCAACTTGGATAAAATACTTTTGTCCTTATGTTGACAACGCAGGATACCTGAGTCGCAATAGCGGCAAAAAACAGATAATTTTATCAATAGCACTAGGAGGTCTTGTAATAATTAATATTATGTCGTTTAGTCCGAATAACATAAATTTTGCGTCATATGAACGTAAATATCTACTATTATCAGTAAATTATATTCTTATAATCTCTATTTTGTGTATAAAACTAGATTTCTTATTATTTATGCATAATCTTTCGTGCACCGAACATTACATTATTGTGCCATCTTGCAGATGATACTCTATTTTGTTAAATTCGGGGTAATTGTTTATGAAACGTAAATGGTAAATGAGTCATGGGACAAAGGCAAAGTTTCTGAATAGTCAAAATATCACTCTTATTATTGATTTCCGTTAGGCAAAGGGTGATACCCCGAAACAAACATATATTACATGCATTACCTGTCGCCAGTGGCGGGCCAAAGCCCGAACGATTCGCCATGTTAAGCCATTACTGCATATGTGCCGATGAGGAAAATTACCCACTAAGAGTTAGGCTCCTGCAAGTCAAATCTAACCGACCTTGAAGGCTCCGTTCTCACAAACTCTTCCGCCTTCCCACCCATGCGTGTCCTCTCTCTGCGCGATGAACAAGAATTATTAAAAATTATGAAAATGTGGTAAAACTGACACTAAATGGGAAAAATTGATGAAAGTTTTCTCAAAAATTGAATAATTTGTCGAAAATTGGAAAAAAATTAACCGATATTAGCAAAATTATGATTTCTTGCAAATCTCAAGCATTCTCCCTCCCATAGCATAACGCCCCCGTCGCACACCCCCGACCACGCCCAGACCATTTACTCCGCGGGCCCGCTTTTAAAAGCTCATTCCCAAACAGGCAAAATAATTGCAACTGACCTAAAGTACAATAGCGTCATACAACAGCAAGAACAGCAGAGGTTAGCTCGGTTTGCCTTAATCCCCTATGCAAGTTAAAAAGGAGCTATTAATAGTTTGTTTGTTATTATGAATTTTTATCATTAAGAGCCTTTAAGACCCGAGCCTGACTTGCTATCGGAACACCCCTACAGAGCCGAGTCGCGCACGGTTAATTCAAAGCTCAGCTGAGCTAGGGCTTGAAAATCTGACTTTCCCATTTCTAAAAGAAATCAATCGATAACTTAACCTGAACCGTGACCGATAAATCAATTAAAGTAGTTTAACAAATTCGATCGATCAGAGGCGTAAAAACTTAAAAGTACGGGGTGGCCCGTACAAAATTATCAATTGACCACCAGCTGAATGGTGGAGGGAATCTAGTTAAGACATAACGTAAATGTATAAACATCAGAAACGTGAAAGCTGGTTTACAAAACGGGGTTTAGACATTTAGACGGACCGCCGTAGGCTACAACTGTCCCTCGGTGGTTACGCCCATGCCGTCGAAGTATATACAAAATATTTTATAAGGAAAATGTAAAGATATGTATTATATTTCAGCTAAGCTTTCTAATAAATAGCTTCTAAACGTAAATTAATAGACCGAAACTATCAAGCGTGATACTGTGTATTTAATGATGGTGATGTATTGACAGATAAGTTCCCGCTGTATTACCTGTGTTTACAAAAAAAATTGATGCTATCGCAACGTTACTACGGTAAAAGCTCATGAAAAATTTATTGATAACTCTTGAATGATTCTGTTTTTCTAAAAAATGGGCAAAAACTGTATATGTCAGAATTACGCACGGCTGACTGCGTGTTACTTTGGCTGATTAAAGACGTACTCGTTATATAATCGTAATATCAGCTTCAGTATACTGTTAAATCGGAAAGCCTAACATGAAACTGTGCTCTTGTATAGAATGGCTTGTTTATAGTTGTGGGCGATATTAAAAACTGCTACTTGTATTGGAAGAGTATGAATCGAAGTGACGAATTGCTGAATTTAGATCACCGAATCGTCTAACCATTCCGTCTAACCATTCTCTAAAGCTAGTTATGACTTGCTCTCTTGTATAAACCGTAAACAAATAGCGACAGAAAAACGAGCAAATACTATCGTTCGATACCAGCAAGGGCCGACGATAGTCGACTTTGCCGAAGAGTGCGACACTATTTAACTTTCCCATATTTATTGCTCGCGACACGTCGTGTTGTGATTTTCGTCTTTACACTCTCCCAGGTTTTCGGTCGAAAGTATGACCCACCCGCCCCATGTCCTTGGGCCACCATATCCAGACTCCTCCAGGTTTTCGACCCACCGGCTTATACCCCCACCGAGGTTTTTGAACCACTAAACTCAGACCCCCACATGTTCAACCGATTAAATTCAGACCCCCAGCTTTTCGGCCCACTTTGTTAGACTTGTCCAGCTTTTCGAACTACTTTTTCAGACCCCCATTTTTCGACTCACTTTTAAAATCCCAGGTTTTCGACCCACAAAAAATGAAATTTTTATTGGATCAAAAACCTGGGGAGGGGTTGCCATTTTTGATCTGTTTATTCTAACCGGTTCGAGTAATATGTTGGATCCAAGGAATATTACAAAAAATTAGACATTTTCTATCAAAGGCACCATTGATACCCAAAAGTCGAAAAAGTTTATTAGCTGTATGGCCAAAAGAGGCTTTTCCAAAGGGCTTCGTCGAACTGCGTCGATTGGCATCAAAATCTATTCTATATATATTCGATAGTGATGCAATTAAGATTGAGGATCCAACAAGAAAGGCTAACCAATAAAAACTAACGATAAAAATCTTTTACCTTGTAATTTTGGAATTATTTTGTTAAAAACGTATTTGATTCTTTACAAAGTTGGCTTTTTACTTTGGGATTCTAGACGGCAAGCTACATCAAAATACATACATATATCTCTAGTGTATATTGTCTTTTTTCATTAGATAATGAAATAAGTTGGGAAAATGAAGTTATGATTCACACACAGAAAACATACCATTTTCGAAGCTGTTAATATCCTAGATTGATGTGTAAACGCCATAGTTGTTTACTAATGTTCGTCAAAAAATTGACGTATAATCTGTGTTTAGTTCCAGCTGTAGCTTTAAAAATGATATAGCATTTGGGATAATGCATTGCACGAAGCTCCGGTATAATATTTACTAAAGTATTTCAGAAGCACAGTTGGCTGAAAAAAGCGTGTGTTTTTCTTGAGGATGGACATAGCTGATATTATTGCTGATTTAGTAGTGCGAAGCTATATATAAATCTAACGTAGAATACCTCTAGTTATATATTGATGCAATTGTATGCAAGAATGAGCTTAAATATAAAGTCTAATACGTCGAAAAAACTTAACTTTATCAATGTCTGACAAACACAAATGAAGGAAACGAAAATATGACAGGTGCTTTCGAAAAAAATATTATATCAAACCTAATTTTTCTATTGCTGTAACTTGACAGCACACCATGAAAAATTATGGTAAATGTAAAGTTGTCTTTATAAAATAGAAATGGTTCAGTTGAGTGATATTAGATTAATCAGCGTCTTCTCTTGTTTGTTTATGCGCTGGAAATACAAAATGTTACATTGTACAAGTAAATAATCTTGAAATTAAATTGCTTGACCAAAGTGTATAAGTGTACAAAAGTAGAATTACGGATACCTCAACGTATTATTAGGATTGATGACAGTTAAAATTTGGACGTGGGCTTTTGATTAATTTATAATGCTAAAATTAGAGCTTTTCTTCAAAGGCAGCAGCTCTCTAGTAAAACTCATTTCACATAAAATAGAAAAAAATCGTAAGAATTCAAAGTTGAAGTTCGTCTTAATATAACAAAATATTAACTAAAACGGTGCTTAGGTATTAAGCACTGGGGTGGTCGATGAAATAGTGTTTCAGAACCGGTAGTAAATTTGACGCACGGCTCCTTAACCTGTATAGGGTACCGTTAGTGCATATAATTTAATGCAAGGTAGAGAGCTGAAATGTATCAGGATTTCGCGCATAGCACAGCTATAAACAAGTGAATCTACCCTACCCAAAGTACTGACGATCTTAAAAGAACACAATTTTTTAATTTAAAAGAACACTAAAAATATAATTTTTAATTTCTCACATTTTGGTATTTGTCTTATTTAAAGCACTGATATTGCGGTCAGCGCAATGATTCCTTAAGTAGGTATACATGCGCATATCTCTCTATAAGTTTTCGAGAACATTCTGGGATTTCTATTCTTTTCGGATTTAAATACTGAAGCCAACAATTCATGAATCAACATTTCATATTCTCATGTAACACCAACGATGATTGACACTAAGCTTGATTTATTAGCTAATTTCTAGTTAATTAGTAGGGCTAGTACGGGTTGGATTGTTACTTTAGGAACAGCTTCGAGGTTTATTCCCATCTTTTCAAAGGGTACTCTGGTACAACAGAACATACCTATTACATAACAATTATTTGCATTTAAATTCATGTATACGGTCAAAGCTTTTTCGCAAAAAAATTCCACAATAGTGCTAATTATGATCAAACAAATCGAGATTATCTTATGGAGAAGTTTAGGACTAATTATGCGAAGTTCCGACTAACGATCAGAGAAAAAGCCGTCAAGTAAGCTTTTGTCGTCGAAACAAACATTGATTAAAATAAACATCAGACAGACAATTGGCTTCGTTAACTTAGGCAAAGTCATGATGCCTCTCAGTTGTCAGGATAGTACAATATTGTTTATCGTGATAGAGTCTAGCGGTGTTTATCTAATTTTATGTATCTATGTAATCCATAACTATTACCTAAATTCTGACAATTCTAATCAGATAGTAGGTCAGAACAACGCACTTTCAGATAGGGTCAACAAAAATTTATTTAAAGCCCCTTTGTTCAAAACGTCTACAAAAACCGGAAATTGCCCATGCCCTGCAGCCGGATATCTGTGACGTAACAGTGATACTATGATGTAAATTAAGCGAAACAATACTCAACGAAACGATGCAAGTTGCATCTTATTTTTGCTTCGCCGCCAGATCTCTCACAAGATAAACAAATAATAAAAAGAGAAGTAATATAATAAAAAGAGAAGTAATATAATAAAAAGAGAAGTAATATAATAAAAAGAGAAGTAATATAATAAAAAGAGAAGTAATATAATAAAAAGAGAAGTAATATAATAAAAAGAGAAGTAATATAATAAAAAGAGAAGTAATATAATAAAAAGAGAAGTAATATAATAAAAAGAGAAGTAATATAATAAAAAGAGAAGTAATATAATAAAAAGAGAAGTAATATAATAAAAAGAGAAGTAATATAATAAAAAGAGAAGTAATATAATAAAAAGAGAAGTAATATAATAAAAAAAACTAATCACAAGCTGAAATCCTGGGTTCACGTCTGATTCGAACACTGAATAAGCGTTTTATAAAGCATTCAATAAATGTATAGTACATAATGTATTTTTCACATTAAAACGTGTTAAGCTGCAAAAAAATTGTACGAAACGAAATTGGGGAAACTAAAAAAAATTGGTTGACTAATCATTATATATATCTTCAATTAGTCAGCCTTGATATTTAGCACAAAACCTCAAAGCCTTTCAATAAGTATATACGACGCGTGCGTTCAAAATAGCTTGTTCAAATTCGTTAAAATCGGTCATTATTTTTATCACGTTTCATGAGGCAGAACATGGCAAACAACCACAACCATTAAATCTAGTAGTAAATGTTGCTGTCATGTCTTTTTTGACGTTATGATGCTAAAATTATATATAAGGTATATACATATCTGTATATATCTACACATATATGTATATACACATACATGTATATTGTACATATGGTAAGCAAATATTTATGGAAACTGTACATTACAACACGTGGGTTGATACTACTACTACTACTACTACTACTGCTACTAATACTACTACTACTACTACTACTACTACTACTACTACTACTACTACTACTACTACTACTACTACTAGTACTACAGGTTTTGTTCATACCATCGAAGCCGGGATTGGCTGGCGTGTTACTACAAAAAATAAAGTGCCAGGTTCTTAGTTATACGATCTTATCGGGCATCCTCGAAATTTTGTCTAAAACTGCTGGGTTACGATGTGACTTTTTACTGGTCACGTATACAGAAATCCAAAAAATAATCGTAAAATAACTTCCCTTCACAGAGTGTTTCTGTGTTATTCCCGGAAAGCATATATACTAAGCGCCCATGTCGGTGGATTCCCAACTACCGTTGAAATTGTACTTTAATGATATTTTGGAAAAGGAGAAACAAAAAAAAATAATAAGAAAAAGGAGAAACAAAAAAATGAAAGCAACGAGCAAAATCAGAAGCAGAATGTTCACGCCTAGCTATGTAATAAAGTGCTATTATGCCGTAAAACTATAATGCAGAAACGAGTACAAATTGGTCTGGACCGTCGGCGTCGCATATTTCAGCTTGGACAAAGACAAAAGTAGTAAAAGGCACAACTAGGTGACTATATCTTTGCGTCAAAATAGCATAATATAAATTGTGAATATGGTAGAAAAACTGTGTATTTTTGTCGAATTTAGGGCGCTATATGCCCAACGGTAGTTATCAAAACAATGTTTTCCAGTTTTATTTCTGCTATAATTTCTGTTGACGGAGTATTTCTGTATCATACCATTAAAAACAGTCTTTTCCGGTTTTATTTCTGCTAAGCAATTAAGTGGTAACTGTTTAACTTTGTCCATCAACTTTGGGTGAACATGTATACGATAGTCCCGCTTAACCCAAAGCAGCGTTATGTTAGATGCAAACCGTTACAAAAAAGCTATGGTAGGTTTACCGCACGGTGCTACTGAAGGTGAGCAGGTCGGACAAACGCTATATATATTGTTTCATTGCGAATAGGAGTTGAACACTTGGTGCTGTTTTTACGGTTGTTTAAATGGAATTCAGGACATTGACATTTCGATAGTGGAAGCTTTAAACGGTTCACATAGAGAGATTATTGTTCACTTTTAACCCAGAAGAAATTTCCAGATCTGAATACAGAAGTGGGATCAGCGCTTTTTAACAATTATAAGACAAGTGAAACTATTAGTTAGTGGTTTTTCATGGGTGCACATAGATATATAAATTTTTTTACAATATTTCTGTATGTTACTATAGTATAATCATTTTTAGTGGGTCAACATTTAATTGAAGCAATATCTCCAAGGCTCTGTAGTAGAAAAGTTTTCATTTGTTCAAGAACCGTTTTGCGAGTAGTAAACCTGAACGTATTCTAGCTTTTGCTTTCATTAAAAATTTTGCTAACAAGATTGAAAAAATCTATGGTCCATACCTGAATATAATATTCAACACAACATATACATTAGCATTAACCTTTTGAAGCATATTTGCTTAAATTACAAAATTAACAATGAAGTATAATTTTACATAGTTTCAGACACGTCTATGGCTTATTATTCATTAATAAAAATTGAGTTGTGAAACGGAAATGCAGCTAAAATTCGATCTTCACTCATAAATTTTAACGCCTCCATCCGGAACTTTTACAATTTCCACCCAAAACAATTTATATTCAACGTCATTCACATTTAAAGTATGCTGGAGAATACCTAAAACTGGCAAAGCATACTGAATAGTCAATCCATAATACCGAACTAGTACCATATTAGCATGTAGGTAGGTTTGTCATACAACTTTTTGGCGCAAAGGATAATTTCAAAAAAGGTCAGCTTTGAGTGGCAGGAAAAAGAAGATTATTTCTAGAATTTCAAATTTATTCTTAAAATTTAGCTAAAAGGCGCGTAATTGACATATCACCTATAAAGCTTGTATAAAAACCAATCCAAAACAACAATAAATCTATATTGCTATGATGAAACGTTATTATATATATCAATAAATTCGCATTCATGTTAAGCCACTGGCTGCGGGACGATTTTATAAGTGGAGGGGGGTGGTCTACAGACAGGCACTGATATAATTTGTATAATAGCCCAGAATGTAATAGAGCTCGATAGATATTAACGTTTCTCTAATTATTCACTATACATAATTTACTGTAATTATCCCGGTATCCTTGTATATATCGCGTTATTAACCAATAGTGCCACCGTAATTGGCAAGAACTTACCTTTGGTCTGATTGAAACGTTATTCATCTATAAGTTTGTTATCTTTCCACGCTTTACGCTAGAAAGTATTCATCCACAGTATGCTGTTCTTCTTAGCATACTCCGTAGCAGTGACGTAGCAAGGAGGAGCCTCGGGGCCTAGCCCCTAATGCCGAGCCTGATGTTAAAAACCAGTCAAAAACGTTAATAAATGACCGATTTAAGTTTAATCGTTGCAAAATTGATTTAAAACTTGAGTTTATACCCTACAGAAAACAACAAATAAGAGCGACATGAGAGAAAGAGATGTAGTGAGCTGGTTAACGACGGAGTTCGACTACAAATGAACTTGTTATGCGAAAGCGATAAATAAGCGTGATAGCAGAAAACAGCACCACAATGCAACAATGCATCGCCTGGGCTTTCCGGTGATCTCCTGCAGGCCTGGTGTACATATGGTTGTTTTTTCGGCTTTAGTGCTACCACGATAAACCGCCCCAATCATATCTAAAAGGCTGGCCGTTACAATATATATATGCATAAATATTAGCCATATATATATTGTAGCAAATAAAGTAACTAGGCAAAAAATTGTGAGCAGACTATAATCAAAGCAAAAAAATTTTCACAATATAACATTCTAATAATGTTTTAGAAGGTTCGTGGATTTGAATACACCAAGCATTCCGCAGGCATAGGTGATGGCTTGTTGATGTTCGAAAGTGTGGAGGGGGCTTGGCCTCCACTTTAAAAAGTGGGGTGGGCTCAGCCCCCCCTAGCTCCTCGGCTCCTCCGCTCCAGTGTTTAGCTGCCGATATTTATTTAGTGGTACGCACAAATTAGTAGCTGCATCAATATCGCAGATCAATGCGGCTATAATTAGAAACAATATCTTGAATTATAAGAAGCCCATGCATATTTACGGCTATTAAGGCGCTATTATTTTTAGCATATTCTATCTAGGTGTATAAGGATAAAAATTGTATCTTCCATATATCTTTTAGGGGCGGAAACGAAATGCATGCTATGCAGCTCTCGATGTATTAAGCGTTAGTCTTACCCTTGGCCTAAGCTAAGATCCCTTTTTATATGAGCCTTATACTAAATCTGCATCGAGGACTGCCTCTGCCCTTCTCAGCCCTGCCCCTGAACCATCCCTTCCTCTTAGTTCTTTTTTCTAACGATATAACGCCCAGCTCCTAAGCGTGACATGGACCGTTCCATTGTTATAGACGACTTTTATGCAATGCACATTCAGTGTACTAAATTTTACAAATTCATATTTATAAAAATTTACTAACCGATGTAGCAAACTATGAGATATGCCTAAAAAGTTATACTATGTTGAAGTATTAAACCCAATGTACAATAGATAGGAATTTTAAACCGAATTTTAAACAAAATTAAAGTTTAACGCGAATTTAAACTACATCAAAGTTTTAAAACAAAACAGCAACTCTAAGTACAAAATCTAATTTGGGAAAACATTTGCTAGAAGCCGCAGTGTACCAAGTTTTTGGTACAGTACTACAAAATAAATTGCGATATATGAGAAATTAGTTAGAGGGGAATTTTCTTCCCCGTAATTTGTGAAATCCCAATCGTAATTTCGTAATTATAATTTGGGAAAAATTGTTTCATCAGATATTTTGACATGGGTAACAGAAGGTGTGGTACTTAGGTTTTGCATATTTGGGAATAAAATATGTACCACATTTTTGTTCCGAGCGAATTTGAGAAATATTCCCGAAATTATAGGAAATATTGCCAATATATTTAGGAAAAGTATTCGGTTAAATTTGGAAAAAGTTCTGTACTAAATATTTAACCCTTTCCTCTAGCAGACATCCTCGGACACTGAGTCAAAAATTTGGGTACTGTGGTCGCTAATATATCGATTACTTAGATTTAGTATTGAATCTTAAAAAATTATGTCTGAATTTCAAAATCGGGTTTTAAACATTATGTTTTAAACCAAATTTTAAACATATTATAGTTCTAAAACTAACTGTAAACAACATCAGACTTTAAAAACAAATTTTAACAAATATTAGAGTTTTAAATCGAATGTAAAAATATCAGATTTTAAAAATCAACTTTTAAACAGTATAGTTTTAAACGCAATTTTAAGCTATATCAGATATTTAAATCGAGTTTTGAACAATATCCGACTTTTAAAAAGAATTTTAAGGATCGTAGTGTTTAACTGAATTTTAGAAATACCAGAATTTTTAAACAATCTTTTAAACATTATATTTTAAGGCGGACTTTAATCAATGTCAGAGTTTTAAACTAAATTCTAAATAATCTCACATTTTTCAATCGAATTTAAAACAATATCAGATTTTTGAAACGAAGTTTAAGCAATATGAGACATGGTTTTGAATAGAATTTTGCACATTATCATAGATGTAATAGCAATTTTAAAAAGTATCATCGGTTGTTTAAACAAACTGACATGTAATGACGCTAGAGAATGCGCAAATTTGCCCAAGCTTTGCACACACCCTGGTTTAAAGCAATAAAAGATTTCTTCAATAACTAGCCCTTACTAAAACAATTCATTGTTGGGTTGTAGGTTTTTGCGTTCGCTATTGACTATATTATACCAACAGATATAATTTTGATGCATCTCTCACGGGACATAATTATATGCTTAGTTGGTTACAGCCACCGTGTCACTGACACAGCGTCGATAATAAACACGCACTAAAGTAAGATATACGTTAGTGTGTCTTGCAGCTGAGAATGTTTTTGGATGCAGCGTTATGTACATTAATTTGAAACGTTTCGCTGAGTAATTTTTGTCATACAAAACATATAGCAGAAAAAAACAAACCATAACATTTTTGTTAAATTTAACAGTATGTTTTCCGAAATTTTGATGAAGGATTAGCAATTGTGCAGAATCAGAGCACGCGTCATTTTACATGGAGCCATACATGCTTACATGGGAGGGTTGTGTGGTTAACCCCTGAGGCGCCCCAGCCCCGTTCGTGGTGCCGAAGGCTTCGTACCCTCACCTCTTTGCGCCACCCGACTGATCCACCCCTGGAAGACCGAAGCCGACCGCCCGCCGCGCCAAGGAACCTGCTATCCCCCTCTGCCTGGGACCTCGGGCCTAGAGTATGTATTCTTGAAGTAGAATTCTACAACCATGGGCTGGCCTATGTCGGCTTCGTTGCTCGGAACTGTAAGGCTCATCGAAACACATGTGTATAATACGCAGACAAACGTGCGCACTAGGTTTATTAGTGACGGACGCCACTGATAGTTCGACCTGTACCGAACAAGGTAGAGCCGACTCCGCACATGATCATTTGCGATTTGAACGCAATAGCGAGCTTACCGCGTACGCAGGGAACCGATGGTGTACCGGACACTGTCTAAAGCACGTAACGTGTTGCTGACACGTTCACTGCGAAATTTCGGAGCATGTGGTTTATGGATATGTATATACACAGTCGTATTAGCAAGTAGAAAATCCTGGTAAGAAAATAGCCACACATCGCTTTGTATTTGCACATTTCGATATTTTGCATCTTATTTATAGAGTATTGCTTAAGGGTGTCATATACATGTCATGTGTTTTCCCATGAAACCGTCTAACTAAACTAACTAGAATAGCAATAACACCCTAATAAGTGAATTAACTGTACGGTATCGTTACTTTCGTGCAGGGTTGGGCATCGGAAACACCAGCGGAAAAATGGTTTTTTCGTTTTTCTCTATTTTTTTTCTTACCCTTCCCCCGGAAAAAGTGGAAAAAAACTCTTTCATGATTATGGAGTCGAAAATAGCTAAAAACCGTTATACAACAAAATATTACGGCCGTGAGCATTATGTACACTCATTTAAACAGCCTTTACATTTCATGCATATTTTCCAAGCATCGACTAAATTTATAATTTTAGCATAAGCATAGCTTGCTTCCTCCACCGCATCAGAAACTTTTACCTGATGGTAAATTTAAGTAAAATAGGCACGGTACTGAATTGAGCCATGGGATTTGTATTGAGCACATAAAAGCACTAAAACTAGGCAGACACTAGCCAGGCACACATACCGACAGGAGGATATGGGACGCGGTTGCGTCCCCATAGAGTCAGCCCCCCCAAAAGCCAAAAACCTTGGGGTTACACCACTTGGTGGTTGGCCACCATCCCTCTCCCCAACCGGTTTGTTTACCTGCGGGGTAGAAACTCGCCGGCATTTATGCCATGTTTACCACGACGTGTCATAAATTAAATAGCGCGACAGTTGGATCGTAAATTTAAATTACGTACTGTATGGTATTAATGCACTTCCAGCAATACTTGCGCGGCGGGAAGTTTCACATCAGTTAGTAAGTCTAACAATACTAAACGTTTTAATACCACATTCCACAATTTTAAACGTTATCAACGAACAATACCTATTTTTACAATAGTTTGCTAAGTTTCGACTTCAACAAAAATACGCAATTGGTTTATCGCTAAATAAAAATAAACATAGGTAAATAGTGAAATTCAAATCGCGTTCACCCACCTTGTATTGTGGTGAATTGAAGTCAATCGAAAGCTATTAAGAAACCTGTTTCTGACGTCAACAGTGTAAAAGGTAAACCGCCTTCTTTCTTGGGATGTGTGGGTGAAATGACTACCAAAGAAAAGAGTAAGCTTGATATCCAGTTGTGTAAGGCTATCATTGCATCAAATTGTTCCATCAATCTGGTGGAAAATGAAGAGTGGAAGAAATTCTTTAAGCTTATTCGGCCATCGTTTGATGTCCCCTCAAGTATGAAGCTATCAACTACTTTGCTGGACGGTCTCCATAAAGAGGTTAAAGCCAAGGTATACAGCTACCTTACTATAGCTGCTATGTAGTTATATCGAGCGATGGGCCAGCTGACGTTTCTCTAACTCTAGTGATAAATTTTATCGCTTGCACGAACGAGCACTCATACATCATAGGCTACGAGGATAACGCTGATTTTACTCACACGGGCGATTATATAACGCCAGAAAATTTTAAAGCGCATTAACGATATAGGCCCAGACAAAATAGTAGCTGTCGTGACTGACAACGCAGCATCACCGAAAGTAGCTTGCGGTCATTTAAATGACATATTTCCATGGATCATGTGCTACGGTTGTGTCGCCCACGGCCTTCATCTGCTGGCTGGTGATTTTGTCAAAACTTTGTCTAGCATATTCCGCTTAACGTCTGAGGTGATCGACTTTTTTCGACTGCGACAGCTCCCTTCTCAAGTATTGAAAATTAAGTTACACGAAAAACGAATAATGAACTGCACGCTAAAGCGCCATGTCGCAACCATATGGGGGTCGCATTATAACCTATTGCAGTCACTTCAATCTTGTAAAAGTATTATTCGCGACGATGTCTTGGCGGTATCTTTAAGCAGTGCTAGAGCTTTGCAGTCGCCCTTAACTAAGGTTAGGAAATTAGTGAGCGAAGACAGTATTTGGAATCGCATGGCCGGTACTCAGGAAGTGCTAAATCCAGTTGTTGTTGCTTTAAAATTTGTGTAGGGCAATGTTGCGTTAGCAGTAATTCCATCCCTATTAAACCGTTTGAAGCACGAAATAACAAGTGCCCTTCCTAATTTGCCAGGTGAAACCATGTGACAAGTATCAACTCGCTGAAAAGTTGTAACTCTGCGTCGAATTTTGCACGCACGAAATACAATTTGTATCGAGCATTCTTCGTCCTACCATCAAAGCTTCAAACTCAGAGGAAATAGAACAGGGATTAAATTTCAATACCACATGAGTCGAAGCGAACCCTGGACTTCAATGTAAAACTGAGGTAGGATGTATCTAACTTTCCCCAATTTTTATTCCCACTGGTACACTTTACAGTTCATGTTGCAATTTGTTCATAAACCAAGTCCTCACGTGCCTTGCAAAAATGCTGTGCAGCAAACATACCCTGTTTTTATATTACGAATAAAATATCGACAAAAATAATCTAGTCTTGCCATATTTGTACTGTGACAGGACATATGCATTACTCGAGTCATACTTGTCTATGGCCAACAAGGTGAACCAACCCTGCTTATTTCAAAGATGTGTCAGCTAATTTTACTGTGTGTTGTAGCGTATCTTGTGCTATTCGTGTGTATGGTTGTATTTTTAATAATCGTTTTGTTTACCGAGGATGTAATATCAAGCGTATGTTGCCGGGTGTGATGTATGAAAAATTTTTGATATAGGGTTTGGTAATATATAGTTGTTCATGGCATACAATATGTTGTGTATCTGGCGGCAATGTTGCAAATTATAAATTATTGTATGTATGTATTGTGCTAGAAATGGCATGGGGTATTTATGGGTTTTGATACCATTGTACTTCAGGCGCAGTCAAGATTGCCTAAAATGAATTTGTCTCCTTTTTGGACCAGAAGATAAGAAATTTTGGGGCGTCCCATATGTCAGATTTTACATCCAGAAGAATTACATTGTTAAAACCTATGAAATTTTTAGAGTGTTCCTAAGACAGTGGAAATAGTTAAAATTAATAGAGTTCTGAAAAATATTTTGGATGTTATGGCACGTTGTATTGTCGTTTATATGTTGTGAGTGTTAGTAGTGAGTGCCTTTTGTATTAACACCTAGTTAGCGGATATGTGTATATATGTGCTGAATCCGCGTGTAAATATTGGAAAAATGTTTTAAGTTAACAATTCGGCGCATTTTGTAAAAAGTCTTTCTCTAGAGCAAAAACTAAAACTTAGGTTAAGGAGCGGATTTAGAAATTCCAAGAACTGGTGGTTTCTCTGGCAACGATTATATTAAAATCTTAGGAGTTAGAGGGATTCAGAACTAGGTTTAATTTAGTTCCCAGGAATTGAGGCGAGAAATGTTTATTTAAACCCTTGCGCAGCGAGTTAAGGAATTCAGTTCCAATTGGTGATCAAACAAATTGACGCGTTGCAAGAATATTTACAATCGGAGCGTATATATTCAGGATATCCTGTGAGTAATGTAAGTGTATGTTTATATGTGCAACTTATATATGAATAAGTGCTCTAATAAACTATTGACTGAACAATCAAATAACCAATCGATCTTTGCCCGACTGTGTATTCTTCAAGCATAGGTAGCACCCAAACGAGCTCTCGTTTGTACAGTCGAAAGAGTGTGATACAACGTGGATAGTACATACCCTAGAACTACGTAGGTTACAGTACATCTCGGCGTTCACGCTTTACTTACCAAAGAAGTCATATTTGCAGTGTCCAAAGGTACTTACACCTAAAAATAGTAAGTTTGCAAAACACCTACTTATCCAAACTTAGAAGCAAACTACAAGTACATCAATGCAGGTAGCAGGATTATACTACAAACCTGAAAATCCAAAATTCTGTTAACTTCATTGGACGACTTCATTCATTCAATATTCAAACGACAGCGAAATTAATGTTTAGTTCTACTGGTTACTGGTTAAAGATGGGAATAATGGAATAGACATTGTATAACAGTTGGGTTAAACTAGATTCGCATTTTATTCAAATAACATGTTACCCGTTACGCTGCCCTAGAAACCCTAATGTGCGGGCGAAGCATATAGATGCTTTACACATTTGCTTTAGACTATACCTTCTATTTAAAATGTTAGGTAATGAGCGTTTTCAGACAATCCTCGTCGATCTTTTGAAATCTCGGGCAAATCAACTGTGTTCAGCAGCCAGCTTGCCAGCAAAACCGCACGACATGTAAACCAGACTTATGGTGGCGCGGGTGTTTTCCGCACGGTGCTCTTTTCGAGTTTGCGTGCGCATTGTTCATTGCTCCAGCGACAACTGCAACGACCGAACACAATTTGGCAATTCGAGGAGCTATCATTTTTGTAATTTGTATTGCATTGCATCGTTTATGTTAAGTAATTTTTGGCTTGTGTCATGCTACCTGCGGGTAAATTCCAATGGTAGTTGGGATATTGCCACAAAGCGCTTATGTACAGTGATTGCATTACTTGGTTCTTTATTAATGTTGTACAGTGACAGCACGCGCAATTTTTATTTTAGTGTGTGAGAAACCAAATAAAACACGAATGCAATATATAAATTTTTGTCGAAACGATCATTTTCCCCGCAAGGGTCTGTTGTTTTATTAAGAATCCGACCTCATCGGTGTTGGCACTCTTCTGAACCAATTTTTGCGGGACGCTAACACTACTATCGATAGCTATAACTTTGCTGTTAGTCGTTGCATGAGCTTGACATAGCTTTCACTCAACTAAAGTTTTTCTCAAATTAAAAAGAACAAAAGTTGGAGTATTAGAAAATGCTTTTAAGACGTTAGCAGAACCAAAAATGGCCCCATTAGTAATTGCATAATGGCATAAGTGAGTATGCATAGTGAGCATAAGGCGTTACTGCCGGTTTGCAATTTCGACCGATTCTGTTCATGAAACACAAAAAATTCCGTTTTATGTATGACTAAACTTAAGCTGTGCCCTTTACCATCCTCTTTTGTCCAAAGCAAATACGATTCCGTTGTTCGGTGAACGCAGATTCCATTTTTCTATTACAATATTTTGTGCATGGTGTCAAAAGCGGATGGTAAGGTATATACGTTCGTTATTTTAAGGAGCGGAATCGCTTGCTAACTTCAAGGGTGAGCAAGACGGTATACGTGAAGACCAATCTTAAACCTTATCAATGTCAAAGAGCGAAGAGCAGTCACATCTGGTGCCGAACCGTCAATTAGTGCCATGTCGAATGTTTCGGAGTCCGTCGGAGGTCATTGTCAATAAACATATTGCAATGCATAGTTGAAAATGGTAATATAACCAAACAATATTGTCTGATAGGCGTTCTATTTAGCGCTTTGGGAGCCAAGATCATTGAACTTTAACTACACCACGGCAGTCACTTCACTGCCGATGTCTTTATGTAACAGGCCCGT
>JASANE010024059.1:0-50750 GCA_030248225.1 Trileptium ribeirensis | reverse complement strand
TCAGTTCAAAACTAAACACCATACATTAACCTAAACTTGATATCCCTGCCCGGGACAATGACATGTCTACCGTTGGAAACTCGCGCAACTCTCATCCAGTGATAAAGGGTATCTCCGACCGCTGGTAGACCGGTCCATCCCTTTGGTGGCTCCTACCCCTTATTCTTGATTTTACTTATATTTTTGGGTAACTCACGAACTCGCTCTGTATCTTCACCTCTTCCCTTGGCCACCATTGGAGATGTCGGTTACGTTTTGGTAAGAAACGTGCCGCGGAGAAGGCCGATAAACTCACAGCGACAGCGGATATGACTTGTTCTTTGCTTACGATTAATTTTTATTTTCATTAATTTTTGGTCACCTAGCTAGTAATTTGAGGCTCTAGTTACGATTCAAACGACTTTTATAGAGCTTTCTTGTCGAATCTATTAGCACATCGACATTCAGCCACTGTTGACCAAGTTATTTGTGGGTTTCGATTTTTGGCTATTTTATATATAAATACAACACGTATTTTACAAGAACTATAGATCCTGTCACTGGATTTCTTGAATTGCCTTGCTATAAGAATTAATGTTGAGTCAAACTAAACGTCACCGATAACTAATGTATTACTCTTACTAATTTAAAATAGTAGTATTATCCGTTCCTTACAAAAATTGAGCCGAGCTCTAACCTTATCTAAAAATTATAACAGCCCTCCCATATGGTTTAAAGTGTACACGTAGCTTGAGAAATACCCCGTGGAGTTAGTTGAGGAGGAAGTACGTGACTATACCCAGGCTAAGGTCGGGTATGTAGGTGATCAAATTAATTAACTGGGGACGATTCGACGCGGAAGGTTGGTACGGCCAACCGACTGAAGAGAATTGTGGGAACTAGAGAGTAGTTGCCTTTACTAACTAGTTATAGCGGGCTTGTCAGCTGTCCGGAGACGAGAACATTAATATAACGGCACGTAATTAGTGTAATTCTAAGACCTTAGGCTAAGGTAATTAAATAAACGCAGGGGTCTAGCCGTCCGGAAGGCTACGTACAAACCCACAAGGGGAAAGTAATACCTTCAGTGAGCCGTCCGGAGACTGTTGCGTTAAGGAACGTAGTTAGCGTAATTCTAAGGCATTAGGCTGAGGTAATTAAATAAACGTTCGGGTCTAGCCGTCCGGAAGCCTACGTACAAACCTCACAAGAGGCAAATGGGAATCAAGCGTTCACCTAAATCATAATATAGACACACAAGTAATTAGAATAATAGCGCGCACAAAACTTGAGTTAGAAAGGTTGTAGAGCAAGGCTTGGCCAGTAACAGAATTATACGGTGTTACCAAGAAGCAAGTGGCTAAAATACTGGATAAACGAGGTGCATATGCGGCGGCGCGAATAGCAATACTTATTGTGGCTAGAACTAGCGTAGCGCTTAAAAATTAATATTTGGTTTACAATTGCTAACTTTGATTAAATATTCTAATATTGCCTTTATTGATTTTGTATTGGAATAATCAGGACAACTCGACTTAGGCACGCTGTAACGCTAATTTAAGAGAGTCATAGATAAGCAATAGGCACGCGCCAAATAATACAACGACCATTATCTCCGCCGGCATACTACTGGTCACACATCGAACACCACATCTTCAGGTGAAGAATCCCGTCCCACTTTAATATCCGATATATAGTCGTCAAAGCAAAAATACCCTCTAACCCCTACCCCTTTGGATTATTAAAAATATAACACGTGGTTTAGTAGACCACCAAAGTTTCTGTCGGGGGTTCGGTAAGCTAGTAGACCATCCCTGGGTCCAAATACCTCCAAAAACTTCAAAATCGGGTTTTTACATTTTTCACTCATTCATTGATCCCTAAAATTTTAGTTTCTTAAAGATCGAAATTTTAATGATTTTGTTGATTTTGCTTAGCATAATTTTCTTATTTTTCTGTTGTTTCTTTAATTAGCTAAACTTAAGTTAACTACTAGTGTTAGTCGCATAGATAGTCTTGTTCTTGAATGGTTTGTGTGTCGGCACAATTGTTGTGTATACATCGACACGATCTACAACCATTTTTAATTTTAATTCGCGAAGCGTTACCTAGCTAGTCGAGCTAGAGTATTGCGTCAGCTTATCAGGTCGAATTGTGTGTTTTTCAATTGGTATTTAACGATGCGGAAGGTTTATTTTCGTTTTGTGGCTTTGGTTTTTAAATAATTTTTGCTACGCGTGTGGTGCCTATTTATTTGAACAGTGAGTAAATGGGCATCGCAAAATATAAGGCATCAGTGTTAGCAGCTAGAAATCAAAAGCGCGTCCCATCCGCAATTCCCTACCGGCATACTACTGGTCACACCTTGGAACACGCAATGTTTCGGTGACGAATCCTACCCCCATTTAATTCCGACAGCCGTCATAATGAAATAATCCGCAACCCCTACCCCCATTTAAACGAAACAAAACAACATGTCCCAGCGTCCCAGATTCCACAAAGTTTATTTTAAAAATTTTAATTTGGCAAAATTCTTTACCATATGGGCTCCACCCAAACCAAATTCTCAAATTTATAAAATTTTATCATTTTACTTGCCTCATTTGTATATTTTCGTTCATTGTCTTTATTAGCTAAGGCGGGTTTAAGATCTGTTTTTAGTTGTGTGCAGTTTGGAAGTTAGATCAGAGAGAACGGCCGTATACAAATACTTATAACTGTTTTAGTTGTTACCGTGCTTTATGTTTTAACTATTGAATCGATTTCTGATGTACTACGTGGAGTTATAGTTATATAGCTATAGTAATAGAGTGTTGTGTTTGTTTATATATTAGCATACCATGAGTAACTTTATAGCTCTTGTCTCAAAATTACTTCTTGATTAGAGCGTTTAACGCAAAAGAATTGCGTTCTTAGTATATCCAGAGAGGCTTATTTTACGATCTCATTGGATTACTTGGTGCTTAAAGAATAAGCAGCGGAGCGATAGGACTTGACAATTAAGTATCCTAAATTAAGTTATTAATTTTGGTCATATGACTTCCCCAATAAATATCTTAGGAACCTTAGTGGCACATAATTATACTAGGAGTGATATTATCTTAACAGATAGTAGTTAGTAATATTTCACAAATTCGGCCTAGCGGTGAGTGAGCATTCCAGGGTGAGCAGCAAGTGGGTTCAGTGGTTAGTAGTGCGACTAGTCGGGTCGGCAGCCAGCCGGGGTAGACTTGGCAATAAGTGCTAGTTTTGAGTAGATTGGGCGAGTAAGAGGCATGGAATAGGATCACCACGTCGAGCCACCTTTTACCCCAAACGGACCGATAGGCCAACCAACCGGGGTTTATAACATGAGCAAAATTTTAACTGAGTACCAGTCGACTGATAGTACACATTTGTAGTTAACGTAGTTCGTCAGCCAGCGGGGAGCGTCTTGTTTAATATAACTGAGCAAGTAATAGCGTAATTCTAAGGCTCAGGTTAAAATAATCACATAATCGTACAGTGTGCCAGGCAGCCTGGGGTATTGCCGTACTAACTCATGAGCTGTAGTAAAGTAATAGCTAACCTAAGTCTAACTTACTGTCACTCAAACCGGAACCAATATATAAATAAGGATCGTCTTAGCATAAATCTGAGAACTTAGGTTCAGGTACCTAGTTACTCGTACAGCTGTCAGCCAGCCGGGGAAGGTTGTCAGCCAACCTCACAAGAGAAGTAATACATTAGCCTATAACCAAACGCTAATAGAAATAGGGATACGAGTGGCCGATTTACAATAAAATCGAGAGCTTGAACTGTGCAAGAGTTACCATGTGGAGTATTACTGTGATCTAAATAGTACGGGTACTAAAGAATAGTGCCGTGAGCTTAATCTACGAGTGCTAAGTAACGTGCCTTACCATTTTATTTTGCCTTACAATAAACATTTTTACTACGTGTTTGGTGCCTACTATCTGAAGCAAGAGTGGCTAGAGTTGGACAAAGCCGCAGCGCAGAATAAAAAGCTTGGTTATTGATCACGAAAAGTAAGGACGCGTGCCTGCCAAATCGTTTCACCGGCATGCTACTGGCCACACCTCGGACCACACAATCTTCGGTGACGAATCCCGTCCCATTTTTTTCCATGTTTTTGCCTCGTTGACTTGAAACCCCATGTTCCACTACGTCCAGATTTATCAATCTCTCTAAATTTATGTCTTACTTAGTTACTATGGTTTCGTGTTGTAAAACACTATTTTATATAGAATCTGAAAATGTTTGTACGATAGTTAAAATTACCGAAAGATGGAAATACGTAGTATATAGAACAAACTTTGTTCCCCCTGTTGTGATATTTCCCCCGAGAATGAACATATGCAGTCACCCAATGTCTTACCTGCTAGTTTTTGGAATGCTGTGAGCAGGCCAGTGGTCATTCTGTGTGCTTTATTTTTGGATCTTTTGCATCGCTCTGCTGGTGCTTCCATTAAATATAGTCGGGTTACCGAAAAAATACAGGAATTAGTTTTTTGCAGACGCCGTGTATTCGAACAGTGAAGGCACATTACCACATCCGTATAAGATGACCACGTCCCTTCTACACATAATCGCGGCAATTTTTTGGTCAAACACCTTTCGGTTTTTGCACAATAGTGAAAAACAGTTTTTTATTCGGAAATTTATACCGAAAGAAAAAACAGTTCTACCGAAAGAAAAAACGTTATCAACAATGAGTGTTAACGTAACGTTATTGAGCTGTTCACAGTTTTGTCTATGTAAATCATAAATTTCCTGAAAAATGGACAGTTATGCTAATATTAAATAAAAAATATTACTTAAATTTTACAGACGTTCCATCAGACAAATTCGGTGCCAGATTTGTCATTATCCTCCATCGCGTGTGAGCGCCACCGGATTTTGTTGTCGCGGTTAAGAACATACAATTATTATTGTGAAAATCCACGGCACTCGGTCGCTTTGTTACAGAATGTTTACACTAGAGTCATAACGGATATGGAGTACGTAATTGATATTACTGCTGTTGCGGCACGAAGAAATATTGATGCATTGTTGCAGTGTTTATAGTTGCCGTTGTTGTATTGCTTCTACGCGGCCCCACCCCCTCCCCTTCCCCCTTTGGACGTTGCTGCTGTAAGAGACGAGCGACAGCTTGCTAAGCGTGGCTCGGAGCAGCCTTCTGATAAGCGGCGACCACATTTGCACCATCTGGCTCCCAAGAATCGTCGTCTTCAATAACCTTGACATGCCGCTTGTAGTTGTTCCAGATGACTTGAACATCGTCGAGTGCTGGAAACTGATATCGCCCCTCCTCTGGTTTTCTTCACCAAGGATTCCCCTTTTTACCATCAATCGCTTGATATCTAAGTGGTCTCATAAATTTGGCGGATATTGACTTTTGCAAGGCCTTTCGTTTCGGCGATTTGAAAACTAGCGAGAGCGGAATCGGCCGCAGGAACGACAGCTCTGCATCGTTTTTAGCGTGATCGTCATTCGAAAAAACTTTGAGTAATTGCCCGATATACACAGTTTCTTCAAAATAGCTTGCTTAAAATTGTTGGTCAGTGGCTTCCAACTCAACCAGCTTTTTGTGTACGATGGATAAATATTTGGTCAACGCTCTATAGATCATTGTTTCTCTAGCATATCCATCGTTCTCATCTGATTCGCTCTCTGAAATGATGGGATCACTCTCTGACTCCGTTTTTGTTTTACGTTTTGCAATTATTTTAGCTAGCGTTAATTTGGCTGAAGTCGATGGGTAGTCCATGGCGGTCGACTTTCTTGACTTCTGCTTGCGCATTTCTGCTTTAAAAGCAACAGCTTTCATTGACGGACTTGATGTCCACTGTTCATTTGGAGTAGGTTGTTTCTTCTTTCTGAGTGATGGATCAGACACCTTAGCTAACCATTCGTCTTCCTTGGATTGTTGCTCTTCGGGGGTGAGGAGAAGCCGTCGTGGCGGTGTTGCTGATTCGTCGGTTCCGACGTCGCATTTACCCCAGCTACCCACTGTAAGGCCCAAATTGGCACAAGTCCAGGCGCCGGCTGTGGGAAAGAGGGAACCGGTGGTTGTGCAGATTTTGGTGGAATTGGCATTGCATCAGCGCCCAAAGCTGTTGGAGCTCGAGGCGAAGCAGTGTGTTGCAGCGACAAACTACGCAGTGTCTTACGAGAACTGGGCAGTTTTGTGAGCTGTTCGTATAAAGCATCGATGAGCTTGGGCTTGCCTATACGAACGTACTCTTTCCATCCTTTGACAAAGTCTGGATTAAAACGATTTCTGTCATATTTGGTTGGATCGTACGGATATATGCTCGTAGTTGCGAAGGCGTTGATGATATGTTGTGGGTTCATTTCTCTGAATAAATGGTCAATGAATGTGCAAAATTCTCGACGATTGATGGTCTTCGTGCAGTCGTTGTCTTTGAGATCATCAGACAAATATCTAGACCATCGTTGTTTCAGCGAAAAGGCCCGCAATCCAAAGGTTGTAAAATATCGGTGGTGTGCGGTAGAAGTTTAAGCATTGTCACATTTTGTGAGACTCATGGGACGTATGACTATTCATGAGGAGCATGCAGAGACACATAGGGACGTGTGACTATACATGAGGAGCATCAACGGGCGTTTTGTAACTCTTTTACAAAAGCCACAAAAAATTCGTAAAATATATCCGCGGTCATCCAACCATGGTCGGACATCTTAAATGTAAAGCCGTCGGTGCAGTCGTCGGAAAGTACCCGCTGTGGCATGTTTTTCAGTCGAGAAACCACAAAGGATGGCAAAGGCACGCCCTGAGCCGATACGCAGGCGAGCACTGAACTATTGGTACGACCTTCCTCCACGCACGGCTGATATACTTGCTGCCCGATACCACCCACAACCGCCTAAAACGCCGGATCGTAATTAAATCCAGTTTCATCGAGATTATACACGTGGCTTCGTATGCCAGAACTTTCTGGAATTTGCTCAATTTGTATATCTATGCCTTCGCCAAGCATGTAATAAAACGGTAGCATTACGAATGGATTCGACGTCGCCTCGTGCTGACTGACTAAATGGCCTAGCGATTTCTTCGTCGACAGATTATTCCTTGCCATAAACTGGCGTGGCCACTTACCGCCCAGCCCATCAGGTCCGAAACCAGCGATCTCGTATATTGCACAGTACTCCCGGACAAACAACGGTACCTCTGCAGGTTTCAGGTCCTTGCCGGCTCGCGCCATAATTTTTATCAGTGTCGCAATGCCCTGTTTCTGCGCTTCAGTTAGTACAGCCTCGAAGAACCACTTTCATGGCCTCTCTCAATTTCGTGTACTTTTCTATAAATTGTACTAACGCTGGTGCTCGAACCTTAGTATGTTTCGCTATTTCACGGTAGGACATGAAACCTTTGGCATCGATGTACTCCTGCGCTGCACGCTCGGTTGTTACCGTCCAAGCTTTAACTTTTGGCACATATAATATCTGCGAGATTTTTAGCATCAGACATTTCACAAACCTTAATTACCGATTAGTAAGGATAATTGAATAAGCTAATAACAGAATTGAATATATTATGGTTACAATACATATAACCTGAAGCAGAATAGGCTAAATTGTCATACAAGCCTAATTGTAACTATATTTGAACATTGCAGCTATGCTTTTTATTTCCGTAACAAATGCCCGAAAACACTAAAAATCGTTACCGAAATACAGAACAGTGTACGCTTCAAAACGGGGTAATGACATTCATAAACGGCCTTCTCAGCATATTCGGTTATGCAAGAGTAAACTTAAGATGCGCCCCCAACCATCCTCTTTTGACACCATACAAAAAGTTGTTCGCGAACAAAACTCGGATTTCAATAGCCGTATCCAATTTCGACATTTTTCTGTTCAATAATGCCATTAGCGATTCGGCCCCTGTACTTTAACACCAATATGTTCGCGAACATTTTGAAATTATAATGTGTGGCTTATGAAACGAACTAATTTCTGTTCTTTAACGCAAAAATGAAATTTGTGTTCAGTGAACAACTGAATGGCAATCGCCTTTGTCAAAAGAGGATGGTAAGGGGCAGAGCTTATGTTTACTCATGCATTACGTAATTGGGCCATATTTGGTGAGAAACACAACTGACTGTCCGATCACGTGTAGTTCATAGCAGTTAAATTATTTACACTTTAACTCATTTTTTGCCCAAAAAATCCGATAATTTTTAAAGGTTAATATCCGCTGAAGTTAAGTATCTAGACAAAAGGTAAGAAATGCGCCTTCCTTAATATCGGGTAGATTTCCATATATAGTCTTCGAAAGTAATTATTTAATTTGGGAATTTTGACGTGTTTTTTTATTTTGATAAAAATCAGCTGTTTTTATTTCGGTAACTGGCCTATACCTGGCTACATGATTTTTCGAAAATTAATATGGGGTTTTTGGTGGTGGTTTTTTCAAAACACTTAGGGTTGTTTAAAAATTGGGCCTTTTGAACTTTTGCCGCAAGTACACAACACACACCCGCGCATGCCCAAATCACGCGGAACAATTTGGGAGAACTGGCAAAATTGGATTAAATTTGGGGGAAATTTTAGCAAAAGTGGAAAATGTAGCAAAAGTTGCAGAAAATTTTAGCAAAGCTGAAGAAGTTATGAGTTCTTAAAATTTAAAAAACGTTCCCCGCCAGAACCATCTACCCCGATCTATGAGGGTGCATTTCATACGGAAGTGCTCAGCACGTAGCCAGCCTTAGTTATATTGCCTCGTGTAAGCGGTTTAAGTTGGACGTGTGCAAGCTGGTGAGGCTAACTGTGTGTGGCAGCACCAGTACTAGAGGGCGATAAAGCTTGCGAGGGTGGTCCATGGTTTCTTTGCGGAAAGGGATCGATGGGCCAAAAAGCGGTGCATGAATCAGGAAGCGCTCTTTCACAAACCGCGAGGTGTCCTCTCACGAACCGATGTGAGAGCAAGTATTGTGGGCAATCCTCCTGCACCACCACGGGTAGTGAAGTGTACGTAACTACTATCCAATTCATATTATTGTAAAAACTTTTGGTCATATGATACTTTCTCGGCAAAAACATACATCTGTTTGGAACAAAACGTGACTGTGTTATGGTTACTGCATTCTTGTAGGTTGTGTGAGGAACCATGATGGATTTAATGATGTTAAATCCAAAAAGTTCTGCGTAGAAATGTTTACACTTGTACTATATTTGTCTTCGTTTTCATAAATTTAAATGTAGACCGAGCGTAATGACGTCGCGACCTAAAGACCTTTGTTAAAATTTATGATCTCTAGGCAGCAAAATGCGCAACACCTGCAAATTAGTTGGGTTAACGCTTAGGTGTATTTTCAAACATGAGCTGTTTTTAAAACATTTGGGCTTTCGCCCAGTAAAAACTCTAGCTAATACTGTTTCAAGGAGCTAGAGTGAAAGGATTTAGCTATGTTACTTTCGTAAAAATACGGCGCCCTGAAACTCCTTCAGAATCAGGGTCAGGTTTAATCAACTAGCCCGTGTATCACTTATTTTTGTGCCCAAATTCCAAATAGCTGTTCGTTAGTTACGCCTTATGACAACTGATCAAATATCGCTAACTATGACATCTCTGGAATTATGAAAATTTTAATTACGTTTAGTAAATAATAGATTTCAGCAGACGAAAGCACAGTATTTTAGGGTCAATGTTCAAATGTTCCAGGGCGGAAATTTCGAGGTCGGGCATCAGCTGTGGCTCAGCCACGCCTTCGTCTCAACGCCATCAGATTTTTATAATTTTGTTGTATTTCAGAAATATTGAGTGTTCTTACATTACGTTGTGTGGTTTTGCATTATACTATGGTAAGTTCATGAAATATGGTTGCTGTCTCACTAGATTCCTAGGTTCTTTTAAACAGTTCTGAAAATATATACATATCTGACATAAAGTAGATATTGATTAGAATGCAAACGACGATGTAGCGCTCAATGGTAGTTATTCTTCGAGAACATTATTCATAGCGTCTAGCTCACAACTGCATAGTGATTTAGCGGATTGATAGCATTGTTTACTTTGTAACTGACAATGGTATACCGAAATGTATAGTATTAAACCGATTGTGACTAAATTTTATGTTGGATATGTAAACGTTTGTCTCCTTGGATCTGTGTTCAATTGTACCTTTGGATTCTAGGCTTCGTATAAAATATCTTATAACCGCATCACTTACCGTAAAATTAACGGCTGACGCATGAACAATAGTGGATTAGTCGAATTTTGCTCCAAATATGTACGTAATTGTCAATGTTAGTGTTGAATACGAGCAGTAATCATCGTTTCTAAAATATGTGTTTGCTCAGTTTATCAGAAAGTTATGACATTTGCATTTTAGTAAATAAACAGCTTTTAAAGATTTAGTCCTTGCAACAATACTCTTGACCATTTTTGATACTTATAGAGAAATAGAAAAACGTACCCCTCTAGCAGCGATGGGTATAATTTTTTACGTGTCTGTTGAACCTAATTAAATTCTCTCATCAAGCATTTAATTATTTATTTTTCAAATTTTCAGCAATGATCTGGGGTAATCATTGAAATTTTTACATTCATTTCGGAACAAAACCTTTCGCAGGGTTCTATGTAGTCTCGTAATGTTGTAATCATCGCTAGATTCTCATTCGTATTGTAAATTGTATTGAGCAGAATAACGACACATTTGAGTGCTCTGACCGTTGTGCTCGATATTGACGGGTTGAATGGCCCTAGAAATCCATCGAGATAATCGATATTTTGGCAGGTCATTTTTACGGTAAAGTTCTATGTATAAGCACGGTTTTCATAAGAATATTCACTTTGATGATTTTGTGTTCACTCTGCGAAGATTAAAACTAGATACAGAAACCTATAAGTATGATTGTATTAACTGAAGGTTTTGACATGATCAATTGTTTTGGGTTCGTAAGAGTGAGTTCTTTTTATAAGAACTGCTCGTATGAAATTGCTTTAATATTGATTTTATTTCAGTTTCGAAATCAATATGATAGCGATGTTACAATATGGAGTCCGCAGGTTAGCAGTAGTTAAAGTAATTATAATTTAACAATCGTGTTTTTCTCATTTGCTCGTTACAAGTTAAAGTGTTTGGAGCAACGAGAAATTTAAAAAATTCAATGTAAAATTTTGTTTCTTCACGCACAGGTGCCCAGCATTCAACGACCCATTAACGAGCAAGCAGAGGTCTGTTATTTTGGCGAGTATTGTAATCGCTTTGTCGCTACGCAATAATCAATTAAAACGTTTCCACATTTTATCGGTAATTTGGTATTTATATATCGGGTTTATTAGATATGATCAACCTTTAAGATTGATATTATGATGAGCGTACGTGCCAAGGTTTTTGGGTCCACGTAAAAATATCTGGGACCAGACACATATGATTTGCTAAAAAGTTATATTACAAAAAATATCATTTCTTTATAGCTAATCATAGGATTTGCTAAAAAATTCTATTATAAAGAATATCAACGCTTTCATCCGTTCGTACTTACATGTGTATATAATTGTTTGCTGCTGGTTTCATGGATGGCCCTCATCGGTTGTCCTGGCTTTAGACAGACAGAGAATAATTTGTGTGTTTGTAATTATGCAATAATGTAAAATTGCGTTTCGTAATTACGTTTCTTTATTGTGTAAAAATTCGTGAAATTCTCGAGCCAAAAATTGTAAGTCTAGACCCAGCGTATAAGTTCTGGACCCAAAATAAATTTGTTGGAACCAGGGTCTGTTATAAAAAACTCTGACGTGTGGACTGGTTTTGTAGCGGTGGGATTGGTGTGGTAATCCATAGATACTTTGGACTCCCCAAAATGAGCCCAGGTTATCCTTAGGTTCAAACATTGCAGCCCTACTCCCAAGACCAAAAGGTACGTGTATATAAATAATTTCACTATTAGCTCAAAGAGTTAAAATTGCAAGGAAAATAGTTATATATAATATCTAATGTCAGATTAATCATGTAATCTTTACCATTATTTTCCAGTTGTAACATGGGTTTTCGAAGGCCGACACTTAGATCTTGTTGAAATATTTTATAAGATTGTAATCAATCTTAATAAAATCTGCTGGCTAAAGCTTTATCGGGCTCAGATTTAATGCAGTGCCAGTTTTCATCAGTTAACCGAATTACATTCATTGTGTGATATTTATGGCTTTGGCGAAAATACCCGATAGCGATAGAAGGTGCTTAGAAATTTTTATTTGTCCGCGTTGCTTGCTGTTCAGTTTTTATTTAATGTTTAGTTTTGTGAACAGCCGCTTTCATAAGCGTTTCATTTTGTTTGCCTAACATAAGTTCATGCTATTTCCTTGTTTTAGGGAAGGATACATCAAATAGAATATGCAATGGAAGCAGTAAAACAGGGATCAGCAACTGTTGGTATCAAGAGTCGCACGCATGCTGTCGTTGTTGCTTTGAAGGTAAGCGAAACGACACTTGCGTCTCCCGAACTCAGTGTTCTCGGAGACAATAAATTATTTAGTCAAGTAGCTGTTTTTATATGTTAAATTTGTTTCGAAGCAGATTGTATTTTTCCATGCCGGACGTTTGTGTATACCAGTGCCATAAATAATAAATAAAGCATATATCGGAAAGCATAACTACCAAATAAATACTGTCGTACAGAAATTAGTTCTCTTAAGCGATGCTGAACCGTGGTTGTGATAGCGAGCATTTCATCGCTGTGGTTTTTATCGAAATTAATTTTATGTATCATTGCCGAATCTAACATATAGTTTCTAGATACAGTGGTTAACTCGGCGTGGTTAGCGTTATATTGTGGAGTGTAAACAATGTACTTTAAAAATGGTGTTTAGTAAATCCATTAATTTATTTTATTTGCGATACAAATGATAGCAATTATTAGACATATAGGGAACTGTCTATGCTAAGAGTCACAAAGCATCTTCATTTCATATGTTTCCTAAATATGTGGTTTCAGAAATACATTAAAATTTGTCAGTGCGGACCTGTCCAGATTCGACATCTGGACGTTTACCGACCGTTGAAATTGTGATCCGAACTATAAATTCGCAAATTGTTTTCCAAATTATATTTGGTGGTCACATTTGTTGTGTAATTCTTTAACATGTCTTGCGTAACATTTCTCTAAACACTATATAAGTGAAAGCTGTTTCTAAAAGTAAGTTTGATGAATTTGATACACTGCGGGACAAAAATTTCATGATTGTTGGCTGAAAATAAATTTTGACTTAGCCGGACCGAAAATTATCTTCAGGCTGCGTCACTTGATGGAAGTCGTTGTGGTTATGTGCGCATTCAAGCAATTCTTTCATTGTTTTGACTCTAAAGGTATCTTGTTCATCGACATTTGCAGAGCGTCAGAATTTTAACGTCTTCACGCGACATTGTTATAAATCAGGTCTAGGATAGCTATTAAAGTTAGCTAGCGTAGCTATTAAAGTTAGCTAGCGTATTTATTTAATTATATGAGATGTAGAGACGTTTCTGATGCTAGTTATTCAATTTTCACAGTCTTAGGATCACTTCATTGAACAGAGTTGTGTCAAGAGTGTTAACGAAACGCAGTGACCGTAAGTCACAATTTTCTTGAAGTTAGCTATATGCATTATCTCACTATAACCATCACCCGGATTTACCTTAAAAATGCCAGACGTTATAGCAACGTGAATCTTGTATTCCAAATGATAATTTATGTTTCAAGCGCGCAGCCAACGAACTATCTAGCCACCAGAAGAAGGTTCTTCCAATTGACGAGCATATCGGAATTAGCATCGCAGGATTATTGTCAGATGCAAGGTTGTTAGCGTAAGTTTACTCGTACTGTTGTGGCTCGCGTTAGGTGTTTAAATTTAACTACATATTCTACGGTGTACAATTAATGGTATTTTATTTGTAGTTACTTGATTTCCAAGCTTTCTCAGTTGTTTGCACTTGTTAAAAATTTTATTTGGTTAGAACCAAGATTATTATTATGCGGATAAACAATCAGTGATCACTAAATAATATCGACGTGGACAGCTTACTTGATACTTTTTGATTGGTGTGTATGAAATCATAACGAAAATAATCGACGGTCGCTAAATAAGACAAAACATTTCATACAAGTAATTCTCGCCTAAGTTTTTGTCTAATTGTTTGTAAGATTTGTGAAACTCTGCGGAGAGACCCCATAAATCAACAAAAACTTTGTGGTTTTGTAATTTCAAATTTGTGATATGATAGGAATTGGCCCTTAAACATGGTACAGATTTGGTGTTCTTACTGCAATTTTGTCTAAAAAGACGGTTGGACACTGCCGTTATTGAGCGCAATGCAATCACGGCTGTGTGTGTTCCCGATAACACTATTAACTTTATGGTAACAAATTTTGCTTGCCTGTTACGCCGCTAAATAGGCTGATACGGTATTGCGGTCGAATAATATTTGCATTTAGTCGACTGTTGTTCAAAAAATTGGATGCAATTACCTTAAGCATCTTTGTGCTGAGCATGTATCAAAATAGAATTGGTTAGATTATTGCGCTACCCGCTCCACAATCCAAAATTATAATATCGATTTTGGGGATCTTAACTAAAAGCGATCGCATTTATTCGTTGCAACCAATTCGCAATTTTATCTTGTTAGAAAAGCACGATTCTGCCACGGTTAACAAACCATGACTATTAGTCTAAAACAGAAAACCCGTTTGTAGACCGTTGTGGCTGTTTGCTACAACATATCTTTTAAGTAAGACGTTCCTACACTTTGGACGCCAAGTCGTAGCATGTCACCTACCGGCGAACTTGTTGTAAAGCGAACGTACAACTGTGATGTTCTAAATTTTTTCATAGTTCATTTAAAAGCTTTTAATTCGTAGTTGCTGCAATAAGTTTGTAATCAAATTTGATTTTAGTCGCTTCATGCAAAGCGAATGCTTGGACTACAGATGGGGACACGGTGAACCGATTCCAGTTAATCAATTGTTATCTTATCTTGGCGATAGTAAGTTATATAATATCGTTTAAATACATATATTATAAATCTGATCCTTTGGGTATTTCTGTTAACTAAATTATATATGAACTTGTTATATATGCGAACACGAAAAAATTCTAGCTTTTAAGGATGTTAAAAATGCGTGACCTTTAATTTTTCCCTATAAAGTAATTTTACTTATCCGTAATTTCCGCAAAACCGAACAGATTTGTCATAAAAGCACAGAAACTAACCGACGATGTGAATGTTGTAAGTCAGTAACGCTGCCTCACACAGCCTGCTCACAGAACACCTCCCTACCACACCGTCAACCCTGCAGTTTCTACGAAGTCATAGAAGATGATCATAGGTTTTCCTGTACGAAACTAGAGAAGATGTAAATATGTATTGCATATAGCTTCGTGTAGTTATTGCAATCTATGTCAGTAATCCAGTGTTTAAATAAACATGTGAGGTTGTAAAATAACAAAAAATGGTCAAACATGCTAATGTGGTTTGAGGCTTTGTAGAGTTGTGGTTCTGACTACAAAATCTGTTCCGCTTTCTTGATCTGGTCGTATAATGATTGGCTGTGACATACATAACTGTGAATTGAAGATCGAAAATTGGAGTATTTTTGCATATTTGGTGCTTCTGTGGACAGTTCGCTGGGCTTCTATATATGTGATCCTGATAGCATATCGGGAGAATTGAGTGTTTTCTGATACGATGAACCATAATTTCTTATTTAGCTTCGGAATTACGATCACACATTGTGGTGTTATGACCAGTTGTGCTTCTGGTTCTGTATAGCTGTGTAACCCATAACTGTCTATTAATTTCATTTATATATTCATAGTATCGGCAGCTTGTGATGGGTAGCGAAACTGCAAGGTCACTCCCGAGCTCGGGCAGTGAACAATATTATTATAGTAAGGTATGGCCTCTCTGCATCGTGAAAACAGAACTTGAGGACTCAGGCTTCGATCTGGGTGTGACTTTCCTCGTTAAATCAGCTGCGATCTAGCCATACAGCTTACCCTGGGTTTTAATGTTGTATTTTACACACTATTATGGCTTTACAAAATATATATGATTGTGTTTGTCATATATCGATTGTACACCCTTTGGAATGTCAGTGAGTAGCCCAGACATTTCCACATTATTTATTGTAATTGACAAACGAAAGAAAAGTAATAATATTGTAATAATACATTGGCAATTGAAGCTTATTAGAATGATTGTTTTTGATGTAATCCAAAAACGGTTGCCATGAGCCAAATAGGGGAAGCCGAAATTACATGGGGCTTAGCTTAAGTAAGCGCTTCAAGACATATTTTCATACGCTGCGTTATACTATAACACGTGTTATATAGATTAGTTACTATTATCTATTTTCTTTATATGTCTGCCTACCAGTATGCCTATCATTATTGCACTTTATGATTGATCTAGATAAAGAAAAAATCACCAACATTGAACATGATTTGGAGTTGAAAATTTCTAAGGATCTACAAAGAATATCATTTTAAGTGCTTACAGTTTCGGGGATGACCAATGGCGGAATAGAGGTACTGGAGATAGCATCTGGAGGTGATGAGTCAACCCTGCACCGCCGGGTAGCGGAACTCCTGTAGTTTGTATAATCAAATACAATTTATAAGCCATCTAAGGTAACTCAGTTGCTATGATGGAAACGTAAGGAAATATACACCTAACCCTTTTCTGACGTAACTAATATGTATATAAGTAATGAAACATCTTTATGTTTCTTTGCTATGCTGGAAATGGCAAGAAATATGTACCTAAGCCTTTTCTGACGTAACTACATATATATAAATAATTAAACATTTTTATTTTTTCTTTAGAAATGCAAATTAATACCCAGCGGTATGGTCGTCGACCATTTGGCGTCGGTTTGCTTGTAGCAGGATACGACGTAAGTTTGTATCTTCAGCTGTATAAAAATCTGTTAAATTAGTTCTACAACGGTTGAGTTTTATTATTAATAGTATCTTTAATTATAAATAACTAAACTAGATCGCCGAAATTATTATACACGTGTACCGTTTGTTGAGTATATTTCTTGTGTTCATTTTTTGTGGAGCATATTCGCATTCTATGAGATTTGTATCAAAAAACTTATTTGGATGCTTCGGAAATAAATTTGAATTAAGAGATTTTAAAGATGCAGTTACCACGTGAACTTAGCCTGTGTACGGTGCATATTAAGGTCACGGTATTTTGAAATTATGTTAGCTGAGAGATGCGGCATGCGTATGCTATACGGTATTAATACTTAAATACATTGTGTTCTCAGCGTAATCCTGTTAAGCTCTAAAACTGTTGCCATTTGCCGACATTCAAACTCACGGAAGTCGCAAGTGTGTCAAAAGCTAAATAGGATTTCATTGTCAAGGTGTTCTGGAACATTTTACAAGTTTCACCTTAATATTTGCAACCCAAATCGAATGCTATTTTGCAGTTTACGAATGTAAAATGTGCTATACGACTGTTTAAATATTGAGACAAAATTGCATTTGATCGTTGCAGGAACACGGGCCGCACATTTACCAAACTTGCCCCAGCTCGAATATATACGATTGTAAAGCTATGTCGATCGGAGCTCGATCACAAAGTGCTCGAACATACCTTCATAAACATTATAAAGATTTTCACGAGTGTGAGGAGATTTTATACTTTTTGGAACGGCGGAGTGAGCGCAGCGTGCCGAGTTTCCTTTAATATCTACCGTCTAACTATGTAGAATTTTTAAGTCTTGTACAATGCATAGGTTGTCTCCGGATTGATGGAGTCTTGCAAGTTTTGTTCGATTTGTGCAACATCTAATTATGGACCTTGGCTCGTGCTTGCGCTGCTGCAGTGATTTTTCTTTTAAATTATCACGAAAACCAAAACACTTGGAAATGACTTATTTGGGGTCTCAACATATTGGGTTATAACCTGCCAAAAGCATTACTGCACATCCATTCTTTATACAGATCAAAAATCTTGCTGTCATGCAGTTTTTTTGTCCGAGCAGCCTTTATCGATCTATGACCCGAGCGAAGTCACGAACTCCTACTTCGAGGTTTACAAGAAGACGTGTGGTGATGTAGGTCTAATAACCATTTAGAAACAGATTTACAGTACTCGCCAGAAATGAGTGCTGTTCGTTCGATGTTCGCTCGAAGTTCGTTCGATGTTCGCTCGATAAATTCAAAATTTTGTTCGAGACGTGTTCGAAATTTTGGCGCACTTTTTTAAATTTGTTCGAAAGCTGTTCGAAGTTTGTTCGAGAATAATTAAACTTTGTTCGATTTCTGTTCGATGTTCGTTCGTTCGAAATGTGACAGTCATTTCTGGCGAGTACTGTATTGTTTCTAATGACCCTGCACGTAGTTTTACGAGGATTTAGAATTTTATATAACAAGCACGCGTATTAGAATTTTTTAACCTAGTTAATGTGATGGAGCTAAATATATTGATGCAAGGGCTGCATCAAGGGTTTTTGCAATTCTCGTTGAATAATTTTTTCACCACTTCAAAAATAGTTATGAAACGGTAAATTTTCAAAAGTTTGAAAATTGTGTTTCCTGTTTGTTGGGGATAAACTCTTGGCTTATACGATTATATAACTCGGTAAGCACGTTGTTAAGCCTAAGCCTATATTGGGTATATAGTTCATCCTGTTGGTTGCTACATGGGGCTTTGGCAACAGAATGGTCAGGTTTTGGCATATTTTCAGTTCATTGTTCTCTGGGCTAGAATGGTTCAATAGGCTTACGGGAGTTCCTGATTATAGTATAGGCGATAGTATTTTAATGATGCAGTATTCGCCAAAAAATGATCGTTTCTGGCTGGCTGCTTGAAGCGTTTTATAACACTGCTCGCTCGAAAGACGACAGTCATTTCTGGCAAGTACTGTACTTCTCCAATACTGCGAGGGTTGGAAAAACAGAAAAACGTGAAAATATGATGTTTGAAGTTCTAATTATTCTGGAGAGCTGATTTATTAGAAATTTCGAAAGTTTTCATCTTGAGCGATCAGAGTATGATGTAAAGTGTCTTGTTGCTTTGGTTTGTGCTGAAGATGGCCGTCACTTTGCGCATAACGTATTGCTGGCGTTTGTTGCCAAGTTTATCTTTGCACGGGTCTCGGGACGCTGAGTTTGGAACATTGGAACTGAGTGCAGAATAGCCACACTCACTTCATGTATAACCGGAACCAGCAACCGGAATTGTCTATTTAAATCGCATCTGGAACTAGGACCTGGCCTGCGAAATTTTTATTTTAGTAAAAGAAATGAAGGTAGCATTAATTTAAAATGTTTTAAGAAGAAATTTTACCCTGAATTTAATATATTACGGTAACATTGTTGTCACTTTGGAGGGACTTTGAAGTGGCTGAGGAATATAAGGAGTGGTGGAATAATATCAAACAACATGCCATTTATCGGTGTTTTGGACCGCCAGTGCAAAAAAAATGCCTTAACCCTACAACAGCCCTGCGTAAAATCTGCATATTGCCGTCACGGAGCGTAGACTACATAATTTCTCTCTCTCTCAGTTTATTATCGCCTATCTTTTTTGATACGTTTGTTACCGTTCTGTATAACACTTGAACTTATTAGTTTATCAGGTTTTAAAACAAAATAACTGAATACAAGCTATAATTTTCTAAACAAAACTGTTATAAATGAGTCAAGCTGTGATATTGCATCGCACAATGTCAATAAATATGGTTCTTTACTAAGAACGCTGATTTTGGCTACGTTGCAGTTATACTATTTTACTCCAATGTATACTGATTTACAAGATTTACAAGTGCACTGCCTGGTGTTTGTCACAATTTACGTTGGCCAAGCTTACATCATTGTAACATACTCAGAATAATTATTTGTTTTGTCGAATTTATTTTTTTACTTAGGTTTACAGGGCAATTTGCTATGCTAATATTTTGTTTTGTTGTATTGTTACTTAATCACTGTGTATATATAAGTATATTTGGGTCATAGCTAGAGTAAAAATAAAATTTTTAAACCAAAAATTCCGATTCCGGTATGGTGTTTGCATAAACGCGGTAAACGATATTTCGCTGAGGGGGCTAGCTGTGTTTTAGTCGCTCTTTATTCTTCAACAGGATAAAATACATGTAAAAAATATGAACTCAATTTGCAGTTACACAACGACCACTATCAATTTTTGAGATTAAAAAGTGTTATTTTGGCTAAATCTGTTGAATAAATATAGTTACAATTTCGGCTAAAAATAAGTGCAATCGAAAACGATCCGAATCGCAATCGATCGAAATTTCGTTTAATCGAAAATAATTTAAAGTTTATAAATTTGACATTTATCCAATTGCGTTAAAATCAAAATCGAACGAAATTGATGGAAATTTCGTGTAATCGAAATCGATGCGTTGTTTTGCATTTATATCCTGGCCTGTCCACAGTGGGGGGGTGCGGGGGACCCCCACTTTCCAAATCCCCCCATGTTCGTGAGATTTTCCCCCATGTCCGTCCCCCCCCACTCGGCCGAAACCCCCATGTTCAACTAATTCCAAAAATTTTTTATGTCTGAAAATTTATGTTCTTTGTTTGCAAATTGTTTTTTAAACATTAATTACCACTATTTATAATGCTAAAATATTGTTTTTTAGCTTGAAAGTACGTTCACAGTAGTAAAAATGCATGAAAATATGGAAATATTTTGTATTTTTAAGCAAAATTTATCGCCCCCCCACTTTGAAATTTCTCCCGAGAATGAACATGGGGGCCCCCGAAGTATCCCCCCATCACTTTTCGGAGGGCTGTGGACAGGCCAGATATCTGGCAGCGACTCTATACTAAGGGTACAGTGTTATATGCTTGTTGCGCGTTGCAATGAGCTAAATCGGTCGCAAAATTCGCTTTGATAAGGCGTTTTTTCGAAAACCTGAAACGAATTCATTATGGACGAAACTTTTACCCGCCACCCCCTAACAATTTTGCTGGAGGCAACGGCCCCACTACCCCCGTTCTTCTTTTGCCGGAATAAATATTCCGTTTACTCCCTGCCTCACAGCACAGGTAACTAATTGGTAATAATAGTTTCTCTATTTGGTATATTAATTTTTGTGCTTATTTGAATCACGAAGTCGGATTGTTCTAACAACTTGGCGACAGAGGCTGTTGCACATATTCCTGTAGTATATGAATGAGTATTCTGTGCTGTTCCATATATTCCTGCTGCTTACCTATTTCTTCATGGGGTGTTCAATATAGCTGCTAACTGGATACTATACCCGAATTTATAATTTATTAAAGTTGGTGTCTGTGCATAATTATTGTAAATATGTACTATAAAATTGGTGTTAATTGTCTCTGGACCGCTATATGTCTATGTACACTTTTACGGTTCGCAGGCATTCATAACTGCTGGAATTTCATGCAGAACTTTAGAGTATATACGATTTTCATATCTTAATAAGTTGTGTCGCTAAAATATCGCCAGAATATTTCGCAGCCGCGACAGACTGAAGGCTTACCGCAGGCAGCTCAGCATTTAGTGGTGGCTATAAGCTTCACATAATCTTGTGATGTTATGTCGCTTCGCATTGTGCACTCAGTGCAAGGGTAATCAGAGAATAATATTTTTATGTGTTCATTAAGATGATATCATTATTGTAATTTGTGTCATGATAGTCATTTCTGCGGAATTTATAGTAAACGAGTATAAACTAACGATATGCAGTTCCATTCAACATTTTTCTGAAGGGACAGCCGATTACTTGTTTTTCTGGGTCAAATGGAATAAAATTCCAGTTACATTTTTAATTGTTTTTGAACACTAGCTGGATTATTGACTAGTGCATCTAGTCTATTAGCATCTGTTTTTACTCAGCACCAGTGATTTGTGATTTTTCGCTGTACGATTTACTCAGCTTGAAATAAACAGTCATTGATCAGTTTTAATTTAAAAAACACCTTAAGCACATAGTGTCCTTTGTTCTAGTAGTAAATAATGGTAATAACACTAAATTGAACAGTCTTCGTACCTTTTTGACTTTTTGGTCCGATCACAGGAGATTCATGGGTTCGTTTATCGGCTTTTCGGCCTTTATATCCGCAACTTAATACCCTCGAGTTAATAGCGACAAAGTTGTAGGTCGTTCTCTAAGAAGCTACAACGCTCGCCAGAAATAAGTGGTGTTCGCCCGATGTTCGTTCGAAAAATTTCAGATTTTGTTCGAAATGTGTTAGAAGTTTGTTCGAGAAATTGTTCGCACATACAAACAATTATTTTCAAAATTTGTTCGATATTCGTTCGTTCACAACTGAAGACTTATTTCTGGAGAGTATTGTACTCTGAGAAGGCGATAACAGCCAGGCTATTTTTTTCGTTGTTGATGGTTGGTTTATTATTATTAGTGAACATTTTAGGTGATTTGAAAGCTCTGATTCGTCACGCACTACTGGCACTTCGTGATACGTTGCCCAACGATGCAAGCCTTTCAATTGATGTGAGTATCTAGGGTTAACATTATTCTTTATGTGCCCTGTGCATTATTGGCGCTGCGATAGAATATTAAAATTATATAATTTTTTTATTTTACGCATTTTATTTATTATCAAAAGGAACTATGCGCGTTCAGAGGAAATTGCGTTTTACCGCGTCTAACCGATATTGCGTCCATGCTCGTTCAGGCGAAATTACGTCCTGCCGCGTCTAACCGATATTGCGTCCGTCCTCGTCCAGGCGAAATTGCGTCCTACCGTCTCCAAACGAAATTGCATCGGTCCGCGTCTAGGCGAAATAGCGTCCTACCGCATCCGAACGCAATTTCGCCATATTTCTCTAATTAATTTAATTCACTGCCCATTCTTTCCTCTTTGGTTAAATAATGGTCTACGGAACTTTTTTCTGGTAAGGCAGCATTTTTGTCACTTTACATTGAAAAAACGGTGTTCATGATTTTGACATCCCCAAAAATTCACATATTTCTAACACCGTTGTTTATTTATAATAATTACTGTGAACTACCTTAGGTGCAATTTTTTAGCGTTTTGGATCTGCAAAATGAGATAATAAATTTGGTTGAATGCTTAAATGTTTTTGCTGCAATTTATATCGCTTTATGTTGACAGAACACAACGGTAGCTGTTGTTGGCAAAGGTATGCCGTTTACAATCTACGAAGACCAAGATGTTGAACCGTACCTTGACGGCATCAAATCGGAACCTCGTGGCCCACCTCCCCCGCCAGATGAGCCTGGAGCTGGAGCTGGAGCTTTATCGGTTAGTTGTGTATATATTGTGACAGTGTTATAAACCGGTTACATTCATAAGCTTTTTACTGAACAAACAGTGCCAATGTCTAGAAGCATTAGGGTTTATGCTAGCAACATTAAATTCAAGGGATTTGTTTCAACTTGTTGAAAAAATGAAACAGCAATTTAGTAGTAAAGCGCATATATGTAAAGAATGCTATTGATGCACTATTGTGGGCTTATAAACGTGGTATTCTAGATAGGTAGCTCAAACAAGAAAATTTCATAAGTACAGTAGGGTGACTAATGGTGTTTTAATTTTACAATCCAACTTATTGAATCATAATTATTATGTCTCTAATAATGTCATATATAATATTATATTTTAACAACCTACAGAATAACAGTAGGTCTACAATTATTTTTGGTTGTTTTCGTGACACAAGCAATATAAAGCGCCTCGGTTGGCGAATTTGCAAATACCGTGAAAACTGAATTTTAACGATAGTTGAAAAGAGCATAAACAATATTTACAAAATCTTAAAGCCTAGCTTTGTAATAAATTTATCAATTTATTAACCGCCACAAGATATAATTAAAGGGATATTCGTTTGAAACCATCGACGCCGCAACCTTCAGCTTGGAGATAGCCAAAAACAATAAAAGACTATAATACAATGGGTTATCGTTTTTTTAAACTGGGTTCGGTGCGAAAATCAATAATTTCCTCGAATTTAGGGGACTAAGGCCCAATGGCAGTGGGGAAATATATTTTCAGCGTTGTCATTTTCATAAAATTTATTCAGTCAACTTGACAAAATATCTTAATTAGCTAATTGTATGTTTTAGATGGAAACCGATGAAACGCGTTCTGAACCCGCAGTTGCCGTTGCAACCGAACAGCTGCGACAATCACGACTTCATGATTAGAATATGTTACATAAAAATAGTACAGTACGCGTACGCTTTCCACAAACTATTTCGCTCACTATGCGTCGAAAAATGATTGTATTGAATCTAATTCACCATATTAGCTAAGCTAAGTGTGTCACACTTATAATCCTGATGTATAGAAATTTAGAATAACACATGATTGACGATTTACTACAGTCTTTACGGTTAGAGTTACGGCGTTGTTGCTCAGAGTTGGTGCCGTTGGCTTTTATGCTATTGATATGAAATCGACTGTACATGATGAGTATGTTTGGGTATAAAGTGTGCGGTTTCTTCATATATTACGTCGAGGCATAGCTCTTTGCACCTCATCCAAAGAAGTTTAGCTAACAGCGATATAAGGCATGAAATAGCTCAGAGAGTGTATAAATAAAAACATTTTGTAATGCAAAATTATTGTGCATTTTATATTAAATAGCATCAAAATTTAGATTAATCGCAGTGTATCGAAATTTTGGTCAATCGAAATTTTACCAATTTGAAATTATTTATCTAATTGTGCCAGAATTGAAAACGATCGAATCGATCAAAATTTCGTATAATCGCAGTCTATCAAAATTTCGTTCAATCAAAATTTTACCAATTTGAAACTATTTATCTAACTGCGCCAGAATTGAAAACGAGCGAAACCGAAATTTCATTAAATCTATCGGTGAAATTTCGGTCAATTATTTTGCACATATTTCTGACACTGACCTTATTCTTGTTATAACTGAAATGTCAACCCTTTTTGCTCCAATTAATATTCCTACTGTACAATATTTAACAAACTCGATTCGGTGCGGAGGATCAAACCACGATTGTACAACTGGTCGGTCTCTTAAGAAACGTGACAAAGCGAGCGAATAACACGTGTACGTATGATACAAACGCCATGTGGTAAACGCAGCCAACACGACATTTTGCGTAATGCTCTGATGCAAATTTATTTCAGTGTGCACAAACAGGTTTTTAAGCTACAGGCTAATAGTTGACTAAGCTGTAATTCAACTGCTACACTTAGTTGTTTGTTGACTAAGTTACGAATAGGCCAGATTTTACCGCAGGCTGAGTTAGTAATTTTTGACTCTAGACAGTGATCAAATCTTCAGCCGCAGTACGAGTTAGCTTCGGTACGTTTTGGGTCGAGATTGGATCATATAGTGTTAAATTTCACAAATTTAAAGTGTCAGTCTAATGCGGCGTTCGCGCACGTTATAATGTCTCCAGCGTTTGGAACCTAGGTATATATCCTATACGCACACTAATGGGTGTCTTAGACACCGCTTTGTTTTTTTAACAAATTTTTTCAACGGTAGAAGGATATTGCTACTGTCAAGCACACCGTGTCTTTGTAGTTTTATTGATGCTGTGCGGCTTATATCGTCTACATGCATTATGGTCTAGATACAAATATCGAGATTAAAAAATACACGGCACAACTGATTAATACACCGCATGAATTTCAGCCGGTGTTCTTTTCTGTTAATTTACGCCAATGTGGTAAAAAAGGGTTTATACGACACGGTAAAGCAAAAGTCTAGTAGCTAAGGGTGTGTTGCACACATTCGGAAGTTCATTTTTGCGGGAATGGTGTGATCGTGACTATCTGCAGAGTAGGGTCGAGGCTTACATGGAGACAAAAAACAGCGGGAACATCATAGCGCGCACGCCGCATAATGCCGACTCGATTTAGTTCGATTTACTCAGAGTTTCAGAGTGTAACTTTTTGTGACTCAAATATAATTTATGCTCTGGTTAAGTGCGCATAAAAACTATGAGCGTTTGATTTCTAATATGCATGTTACGAAATAATAATAAATACATTTTTGGGCCACAGACGTTTAAAAATTTCTCTATTTTGCCTATAAAATATATAGATTATGTCTAGAAAACTCTTTTTAGATGAATTGTTAACGGCTGTTTTCATTCTTTTGTTTTGAACGCAAATTACATTTTGTAGAAAAACCTTGCCAATTAAATGCACTTTAAAGATTGGCATATTGTTGAGTTGTCATCTATGCATGAATCAGATTTCAATTTCACACGGCATGGTTGTTGCTTCAAATCGCTCACGGAGCACTGTTAGCTTAGAGAATACGAATTTTGATGTCTCATACTGACGACTTACTGAGAATTGTGACGTATATGCATTTTATTTAAACATAACTGAAACAACATAAAATATGTACGCATGTATACATGTATATATAGTATATAGAGGTAAATTAGTATTTATCTCCGCGTTTGCATCGTTTATTTTCTTAACGAGAGAATTGGAATATTCAGTGCTATATGTAGTTAATCGCAATTAAAGCTAAGCCGACTATACATTCAGATCAGATGATTTACGAGTCTTTTTGTCAAATTATTATGTTTCATTGTTAAAAATGTACGTTTTTTAGTTTATGTGTCTTGAGCGCATACATAAGCTGTGATTCTGGAAGTTAAGTTACTCTTCTTATATTGTCAACTTGTTTTGTGTAACGCCGTGAAAGCCTTCGGCTGGCCGGACGAAGATTGTATAGTCCGCTAGCCGTTAACGGCCGCAAATCCGCCCGCCGGCAGTGAGCAGACGTCGAATGGCTGTTAACAGTTTTCTTCCATTTACAGTTGCTAAGATCGTTGGTCAGTACTTATGGGCTGTTTGTAGTCAATGCATTTACTATTGTATATAGAAAGGGAATTATAAACTGCACTAGGAACTTTTTGATGCTTAGATACCTTCTATAACCATCATGGAAGACTATACCTAGCTAGTACCACCTTGTTATATGTAGGCATATAACAATTATTATTAAACTAATATGCGCCAATGTTTAGTGATAAACCTCAAACCGGCCATCCCTCAGCACCAATTATGTTACAGTCTGACAATAGTCTATACAATAGTAAGATTCAGCCCGTGCTATAGTAGTACCTTATGCAAGACCACATACGAACAGATTTTTGGGCAAATTCGGAAGAAGCGTTTAAGAATAATATTGGATTAATGTAGTAAGAGAAGCGTTTTGGCAGTTTTCCGTTCATTTGTCGTCGCCCAGCCGGACGTACGACTTCAAAAACGAGGTTGCCCAACACTAATGGAAACTACGTTAAGTACAGTTACGGATGGAAGTACAAGCAAATATCGCAAAAAAATGAGTTCCATTCTGTTTGTGTTCGCTGGTTTACGGATCATATACACATTTATTTCTATCTGTAACTATACCTACCCATTTTTTATCTGTAACTGTACGATTAAATCTCTAAACTGTAATTTAAGTTTACTGGACGAATGCTAAGCTGGGCCAATTTAACCTTTATGGGCGGAAGTGAAATGCAGGCTATGCCGTTCTCGATGTGCTAAGCCTTAGTCTTAACCTAAGCTAAGGTCCCCTATATGAGCCATGTACTAAACCTAAATCGGGGGGTTGCCGCTCTCCGAATCCCCCGCTCTAAGCTGTTCTTTTTTGTAACGTTATAACGTCCGGCCCCTAATGAATTGTTGAAGGTTTTCAACACTACTATATTGTGGAAAAATTATATCGGCTAATAAAGATTTATTTTTGCTATCAGTTGAATACAAATTAGCATTTGACTGCATGAGTAGGCCTAACAAAAAGCCCGCCAACCATCTTATTTTGTAATTATCAATATCATCGCGAACCCGTGTTAAGGAAAAAGGCAGAATTTCATTCGGTTTTCCTATAACCAAATGTTGGCAGAATCAAATTCAATTGCTAGAAATTAGACTTGTGTTCAAACAGAATTTCGACGTTTTCAATTTGCAGAAATTCGGTTCTCTAATGCCTAATCATTTAAATTTCGATCAGTCAATGTTCGCGAACAAATTTAATGCAAAACACCTTAAACTTGACAGTGTCGAGCACACCGTTTCTTGTTTGAAGTCTTATTGACGGTGTGCGGCATTATCTAGATACAAGTACCGAGATTTTTAAAAAAATACGCATCACAACTGACTAATATAGACGGTGTCAGAGTTAATTCGCGACAAATTGGTAGCTAGAAGAGTGTACGACACTAAACAAAAATGTAGTAACTATTCGTGTGTCGTACACTCTTGTCAATTAACTTTACTTTATGGGTGTAACCATGACTGTCTATACGGCTGGGCGCAACTACAGGGGGATAAGAATTCCAAACAGCGGGGACAAAATATCGTGAACTCCGCATCATAACGAAATGTGTCATAAGCAATCCTTTTCAGGTCCGTCGGGGTATCAGACAGGATTGTTTCTTGTTATCTCACTTCCACATTCGATAACAGAAGTACTATTAAATGCAACACTTGTTTCAGCTGTCCATCGAATTATAGGCGCCTTTGGCCCGACGTGTCTAAATTCGTTAAATATGCAGACGATACCAGGCACTCGGGAACAATTTTCAGTCTGGGGGGGGGCAAGCAGAGAAGTGATACAAAATGTATGTGTGCAAGTGAATCACGTCGCGCCTTTCATTTCATCTAAACAAATACCTGAAAATTGGAATTTTGTTTTCATATAGATTGAACAAATGGTCATTACAAAACTTTATTCTATCTTCCCAAAAACTGCTTTTCGTTCAGGTGTTTCGTTTAGTGAATTCTTGCATAAGTGGTTTAATATCTATTCCGTCAAGTAAAGACTTGTGCACACTAAGAAGTATAGCATGTGTGAGACGCTGCTGGTAAGGGCGTGGCCAGGAATTTTGAAAGGGGGGTTGGGTCGCGGCCCACAGTGGGTACCTAAAGGCGGGCGTCGGGGAGGGGAGGGGGTCGCGCTCAGAAATGAGAAAACGGCGTCCAAGATGTCGGGTCATTCAGTGATGCACATTTCTACGAGTTTTAACCGTGCACGAGTATAGAAAGTTTCAATAAAATTGCATTTCCTAGCCAGGAATAAGAATTGGTATAGTTAGTGCGCCGCAGACAAGTAAAAAATGCATCTGTTGCCAAAATAGCGAATTTTTATACAAAAATGTGAAGTTTGGTCAAAAATACGGTTGAAAGTAATTGTTTTCTAATGCGAGGGAGGCTAGTTTTAGAACAATTTCTGACATGATTTTCAACCGGAATCATTCAAAAAAAATTTGTTTGGGGTTGAACCAAAAGGAGGGGGGTCGCGACCCTCACAACTCCCCCATGGCTACGCCCTTGGCTGCTGGGTCATTTGAGAACGGACCCAAGCCGGCCGCTCCCAGTTTTTTGATAGCTCCGTTAGAAAACTGAACTCTTCGGTCATATCCTGCCGTCGCCCACCCTCATTTGTTAAGAGCTCCGCCCCTGTTCGTAACTCCGCCGCCACGAATTTTCCCACTAGAATAGTGCAACCCAGATATCAAAAATATCCAGCAACCGCTATCACCAAAAAACTAAAGAAACACACAGTAAGCGTAATAGATAGTAACTCAAGTATGTCCAGCCAAAGCCAATTGACCATACATGTCGGCAGAAGGGTAGCCGGTTACTCCTAAGTTTGGGACCCTGACCCTCGAGGCCTCTACTCTGTTGTGGGTAGCCACCACTCCCCTGCGCCGGGACCATTTATCCACCTGGCATGGCGGAGTGCCGGCAAGTACGACATTGACCATAACTCAACCGTTGTATGAGCCGTACGCGAGCCAATTTTCATTGTAAAGCAATAATAGAGAGCTGAGAGTTCTCAGCAGTACCTAAAACTCATCCGGGTTACTACAAGTCGCCCAAAGATTTTCAGGGGGCTTTAGTTATGTAAGGGTCTAGGTCACCGACCCATTTCCCCAGTTACAATACTGGAACGCATCTAGTCTTTGTTTCTTGGACTTCATAGAGAAAGAGGTGGATCTACAAAAGGGTTGGTTCTACTCGTTCACCCATCGCCAATTACAAACTAAAAACATTGATACGTCACTAAATTCTGGCCCCAAAGGTTACGGCACCAGTAAGGCAGAACATTAGGAAGACACTGATACACCAGGAGCGTAGCCTGAAATTCAGAAGTGGGGGGAACCAAGGATGGCTTTCTGGATGGGCACAACGTAACTATGTGTTCAGAAGAGCCAGCCCCAAAGTGGGGAGGGGGCACGGCCCTCCGCGCACCCCCAGGTAAGGACGCTCCTGTGAAACATGCCTCTGCCGCCTTCCGTCTCCCATTGTGAGTGGGATAACCTGCAATCTATTAAAAAATGTCAGTTCTCCCAAATTACATAACCACTGCGCTGACCGTTGTAATTTGTTAACAATAGTTAATTTAGTAAATTACATTTATTCACTGTAGCACACTGAAATAACTCTAAAACTTGCATTGCTTGGTAGTGTTAATTCCATTATTAATGTTAATGGTGTTAATGTTAATAGTGTTAATTATTAAAAAAGAAACACAGCAATAACAAGTAAGTTTACGAAATGTTTAAAAAAACAAATAAAAACGCAGAAAACGAGCGAATGATTTCACTTCAAATATATGGTGGAATGTACATGCTCTTTGCTGAAACTGTAAGCAACAATAGCTGCATACGACTTTATTATAATATACAATTTCCACTGTATATATTGCATTTATAACGCATATTAGAGATGTAAATTTTGGTGGTATAATGAACCTCTGGCCCCCAGCCGAATTTCTGAGGGGGGACACATGCCTCCCTCCTCCTCTTCCCGGGTTTCTGGACGATACACTGCTTTTTAGCTGCATATGACTAGATAAAGAGAATTTTTAAACAATTATATTATTTTCCGAAAGTCATTCGGTATTAGAATTTGCAAGCCCAAAACCCAACTAATACTTATTGGTGCTTTAAATGGAAACCCGTATCTGTTGCATTTTAGATAATTACTATGTTGAAAACATATATTCCTAATTTCTGGCTTTTACACCCAAAAATTGGGAAAAACCGACACAAATTACCGAAAAATTTGCAGAAAAAGTAACATCATCAGCGTCTCCCTACTAGTTTAAAGGCAGTAAACAATACTTATTTTCTGTGTTCTTTCTGGTTTATTCGAAATTTACTACAACCCCAAATGACCTTCTTAAAAAGGCTGATAGGCACAATTGACCGTTTTGTATGGTATTTAAACAAAAATTTGATTTTATAAACTATATACCTAAAAACAAATGTGGCTTATCATATCTTAACCACCCAACTTAAGTACAAATTAGTAGGCTGAAGTTTTACTAAAACCCCCGACACCAAAAAACACGCATGGTTTTCTGTTATGACATTTTTATGCGGGAGATGCTGGGTTAATTAGTCGGCAGATATAGACTGTCGGATATGCAGCTTTCTTCAAAGAAATCCGACATATAACCATTCATGCAACTCAAAGAGTCATTATTAAGGAAAATGCTTTGATAATGGCCGACAAGATTTTGTTGGTTTCGAATATATACTTACAATGATCGTTTTTTCAATCTTTGTGAACATGAAAACTACAATGCATGACAAACAATTTCTCCATTGTTTCGGTGGCACAGAAGGTATAATAAGCATCAGGCCTGACAACAGTTATAGACTAAAATTAAAAAAAACTGAAACTGAAATAGTTTTTTACACTTCTCAGACTATAACAAATTGTACCCTCTTCAAACCTATCCGTAGAATCACTGTTTCAAATGCTGAAATGAAAACTTCAAAGTACAAATTTTTGCAAACAAGAATTGTTTTAGTATTTTCTTTTCTGGTTTAGTGAATAGACTGTTATAAACAGCCAGCCTGCCTAGATTAGGGATAATAGAGGTCAGAATTTAGGCTCTTGGCACGGCTCGGTTAGGCTCAGCACAGCTGTAGAGCCGAGCCAGAGCCTAGGACCTGTATTTAACAGCCGAGCCGAGTGTATCTTAGAAAGCCGCAGTCGGCTCTGAAAAGCTCTTTCCCAAATAAAATCATAATTATAGCAACTGCCAACAGCATGAACTGCCTAGGCTCCAATCTGGAAAACTGTAACATCAACTAAAGTTCCTTTGGTGGTTTATATATTACAATATGCTCTGTTTACTATTATCAAATCGCAAACTACTAGTATTAGGAGTCAAAAGCCAAGCCTGGCTTTTCATCGGAAGAGCCGAGGCCAGCCGGAAAAGGTTCACGAAGAGCCAAGCCGAGCTCTTTCCCAAATAAATAACATAATTATAGCAACTGCCAACAGCATGAACTGCCTAGGCTCTAATCTGGAAAACTGTAACATCAACTAAATTTCCTTTGGTGGTTTCTATATTACACTATGCTCTATTTACTATTATAAAATGGCAAACTACTATTATTATGAGCCAAAAGCCAAGCCTGGCTTTTCATCGGAAGAGCCGAGGCCAGCCGGACAAGGTTCACGAAGAGCCAGCCGAGCCAGAGTCTGGGATTTGTCTCCGAGCTGGACATGATATAGGAAGAGCTTGGCCGAGACAGAGCCTAAAAATCCGCTTTTTTCTCACCTCTATTATAGTGACAAGGTTTTATTCGCTGTAATTTGTCTATTTTGCTGAACATGTAAAGGTGTCGAATCAGTTGCGTCGCCAAGGATGGCCCACGGAGGGCAGTGCCACCCCAGTTTGGCTAGGTGCCCCCCAGTTCGAATTTACAGCTAACTTGTGCCCCTTCAGAAAGCCAGGTTCCCCCAGTTAGGATTTTCTGGCTACGCCCCTGTGTCGAACAGTGTTACAAAAGTGCTGAATGACATAAAAATGTGCAATGAAAATTCGATAGCTGAATCACAAAATTGGTGGTCAGAGATTATAACCAACTCTCATAGTCCAATTTTTTGGCGTTTGAATCCCGCAGTGGCTACAGCCCTACCAAACTGATGTTTATATGATTATGTATATATATCATAGAGCTCTGCTGTTTACATTTTTACAATTTTTAGACATTAAATATTTTACGACATAATTGTAAGACATGTATAAGATATAGAATATAGAATATATATGTATGCGCACATAATGTCACATTATTTTTAGTCATTAGTATTAAAACATAATTTTTATTTGTGAAAAAATATTTTAGGTGTGATTCGTTTATTGTTTCAATATTTGTTCACTATACATACGCTATTTGTTAACATTTCGGATGTTAGTACTCTAATTTCTTTGATGTAATTTTGAGTTCAGCCGCTAAATAATAGTACCATATAGTGCAAACTAAGATGCTGTGTGGAGACCGTGGAATTTATCGCCATTGCTTTTAAATATTGATTAGCCAGACAAAGCCGGAAGATTGACCAATTATGGTACAGAATAGAGGCTGCATCGTGTTCAAATGCTTAGATCCCACCCGACTCGACTGCAGTCTTTCAGGATATATTCAATATACATGTACAGCATGAAATATCCGGAACGAAAACTCTAAATGATGTGTAAAAATATATGTTCGAGTATATTTTGCAATGTACTTATGCGGCGTTTACGTTATAAAGGACCCCTCATGTGAAAGTTTTGTCTCCCAATGGTCTAGACCACCCCATCCAGTGGCATACGGTATATACCTACACTATAGAATGCAACAGATGGTGTACCAGACACCATCACTTAATTATAGTGGCTAAATCTACGTATTTTTTTATTTCTGACGGTGTCACGGACATCATCCAAGCACACCTTATATAAGGCGTGTAAATAACGGCATGGTCTAGCTAACACCATATAAATTTTAAAGTGTGGTCTACACCATACTATTATCGACTCTACACTACCTTTGTATACTATCTGAAAATACAATCACAAACACCATGGTGTCTAAGACACCATATATTTGATGGTTGTAGAGACACTGAGGGATGACAAAACTTTCACATGGGGGTCCTTTATAACGTAAACGATGCATTATACATTCTCATTGACCACAGCCGGGTCCATCAAATTTTACGTTGGAATTGTGCAAAATTGTATACTGCACACAGATATAAGATGATATGTGACTGCGTTTTTGGATTATACCTGGACTTGAATATGACCTGACGACCCGATTCGGGTCTATGAGCAGACTTCACCCAACTCGACCTGGACCAGATCCAACTGCAGTATCTAGTACGGAAAATATTTTCGCCTCTTATTTCGTAGCCATATTCGAAATCTTGGCATGAAATCGAACACAGCACGCACCTGTCTCACGACCGACACAAACATAGTAAAAAATTATCACAATTGGAACCAACTGTTACAAGGCCATCATTCAGCGAAATATATACGAATGCTGGATGCTTAGCTTGGATCGTTGGATTTAAAGTCACTGATAATTATTGGCTAGATTGTACAAAGCTTGAGTAATATATCCTTAGACACATCTCAATTAATAGCTGATAACCTTGTTTAATGGATAGTCACTCATAGTTGCACATTAAATAAAAGCGGACCGGTCATTGCGATGGTACTGAGGATGAAAAGAATGATTGGTCTAATTCTGGCCCGAAAAATGTTCTTACTCCTTATTTTGAAAATATCCTAAATTTGATATCGGGATCAGATCAACAGTATGTTTGGCGCTGGGAAATTTTGAGCCAGATAGAACTAAATATTCCAAAACATAAATCATAACAGTGTATTCGTGAATTTGGCTGTAAAATAATTTTTTGTTCACCTCTGCCATAGTTTCTATTATATTGGGAAAATATTGATTATATAGTACATATTCTAAGACTGTCAAAATTTGCATGAAATACCGCCAGCAGTTACAAAATTTAGTAGCCACAGCAGTATCTACGCGAGTTTGACACAAACATAGTTGTATTGCTCTATTATTTATTTGCCAATGGGACTTATTGGCTAGATATATCTACGAGTATAATATCCCGTATCACTTGTACTGTTAATATTCTTATAACGTAAGTTTAGCGGCTACCATATTATAGACGAAAACAAGAAAATTTGGTTTGATTTTGCATGAATTTTATTGAACCCTACTCTTTGAAAAAGTTACCATGAATATCCGCCCATCTTTTAGTTATAACTACTATTGTAATACATCATTACTGCAATAACAAGGAATAAGGATAATACTTCTTACAGCAATATATTTTTATTTAGTAATCAAATATAAATTGTAGTTTTCTCATGGTTTGGAAATTTTTTTCTTTGAAAATGTTATCTTATGAAATAAAGATTATAAAGCCCAATTTATATAAAAAAACTTGCAAATGTCCACGGAGCATAGCGGATGAATATTTTAATAGCCTGAAGACGCTATATAATTAATTAATGGTTGTAATAGCCTCCTGAGCAAGCTTAACGGTTATAAAAATAATAAAGTTGTAGCGCCACAGTGTCCGCATGATTGCACGGTGGTGGTAACATATATCACTTTTCGACAGCCACGCTTGTTCAGTTATTGTTTCGCATTAAGCTCATAAAAACACATTTTATTTTTATAACCATAGATAGAAAAATATTATTTCACTCCGGATACGGAACGAGATATAAACTTTGCAAATTCGGGCCATATGTATATCAGTTCTGTTTATTTTTGAGGTCAATATTCGGAGTGCTAATAGTAATAAATAGGATCAGAGCCGTGGTTTAGTTTAATCAAATATTTAAACTAGCTATATGATCTTAATTAATAATACAAGCTTCAACTGCCAATAATGACAGATAATTACGATTAAAAGTACATATATATTTTGTTAAGTACAGTATAACCAAATATATTTTTTGATATACAAATATATATTTTCGAAATATAGTATGCATGTATAACAGTAAACGATTTATATAGTTATATAAGTTTGTAGTTTCATTTATGAGTTGTTTTTATAAAAAATATTTTATAACGGTATATGACTGTACATACATCAGTCGCTGTACTATTTCAAGAAAGTTTAAACGCACGAACGCCATAATTTTTGCTTCAAAGTCGGTAGTTTACTGACTTAAACTGTTTAGACATTGACATAACTATTTACCATTTAAGAGTTAGCATTATTTCATTCTGTTATAAAGTGTACCGTATGTTTAGAAAAAAATATTTGGTGTTCGATTTTATGTGGTAAAACGAACTACCAATGGACTATAAAATAGGTAATTAATATGTTTAGGGCACAACTTAGCTTTTTAATATATTTAGTTTACTTATGAATTTCAATGGTGCTTTAGACTCCAGTAAAGGTGCGTTCACGCGTTCAGATTTAGTGCTCAAAATTTGATTAAAATTCAGCGTTAAATTGGTAATTTAAAAACGTGGGAGATCGCCATGCTTCAAAATTTGAGTGAACATTTGTACAATATTGTTAAATTTGGTATCAAAACATGTGAGTATTTCTTCTGCAATGTTATGTTCTTCGCCAAAAGTTCAGTGTTCACACGTTTAATTTGTATGCACTGAAAGTAAAAATGCTTTCACATTTAGTTTAAATTTTGATAAAATTTTGAGCACATATTCTGGGCAAAACACTAAACCTGTAAATTCAGCGCCTTTACCAAATTCGTTTATATTATGGCAATAGGACAGTGCTAACGATATGCCATCACACTCTATATATAGTTGTTGTTCCGTTGGCAGTATCACAGTGAATCTTTAATGCATACAAGATATTTTGTTTAAAAATAACGTTAATCCCGGGACTGTATGTAAAACACTGCACGCAGTAGACTCTAGCCTGCAAGACTAGCCCTACCACTACACTACAGGCCCGATAAACTCACATTGAAGCTATGCTATTTACGATAGAATAGTGAGACGTTGCATCACACAATTGCGGAGTCGCGAAAGAGCGTGGGTTGAATTCGAGATGTGTTAAGAAACTCCGGGAAGAATCACGTTGGGTTCACCGATTGAAAAGGCCTGCGAGATATCAAACGTTAGACCAGCCAAGATTCTAGGCTGGGCCTCCAGCTTGGAAGACTAGCGTGCTACCACTACACCACATGCTTGATCAACTCGCGTCGCAGCGGCGCTATAATTAAGGCTAGCGTAGTGAGTCGTTACAAGTTGTTCTCTCTTATAATCATAAAACTTACGACCCTCAGACTGGCTGGGAAAATTTTGTTTATATATACCAGATTATATATTGTCTTTGCGTTAATTAGTTGTTGCGTCACCTTTTACTTAGGCAGTCTAATTGTGCTGGAAGCAAGTTTTTTTCTCCTGATCTTCTGTAGACTATAAAATATATATATGCATAATATTAAAGAAGTACAACTTAGTTACACAAAGTGTACACAGCTGTTGGTATATTTATTGCGGTGGTTAACGATTCAGGAGGTTTATTTTTCGTTTGACCACGATCACCACTCTTGTTTGAAAACCCAATCTTATGCAGATTAGATATTACCAGGCTTTCCATTTAAATGTTATGCAACGCTTTTATAGATAATTAGTTACTATATTTGATCTGCATTGGTTTTCCTGATTTAGATCGAGTAAAATCAAATTGGGTGACCAGCGAGAGCTGACGTTTAAATCTGCCGCTTCCGAATGAGCTTTGCCCCAATTATATATGAACGATAGATTTATAGTGTCACTGACGCTGTCTAATCACAAAACAACCGCAGCAAGAACACCCTAGGCTGCACAGAATTTGATAAACGATGTAGAGAATATCTGTAGGTTTTCGATATATAATGTCATTTAAAGTGATGCCTGGTCTACTGCACACTGAGATAATAATTACATATGTTGGCGACAATACAACGTGAACATTAGCCGCATTAAACATTAGCAAGATATACATAAAACAAAGATTTTAATTAAAAACTTTAATTTATATTGAATCATAATCTTCTAATAAGCTTAACAGCTAGAACTAGGTCCTCATAATAACTGAACCCGATATTTTGATACAATATATTGGTTTAAGTATATCTTGTGAGCTTGAAGAAAAATCAAAAATTCTAATAAGTCTTGAGTTTTTAGAACAAATTCTGTCTATTTGTTAATGTCGTTCGGGCCTGCTCATTACTTTCAAAACTTAAACCTTTGCAAAAATTTAGTTAGCTTATTAAGTCGAAGTAGAAATGTTTAGCTATTTTTACTTCTATACAAGTGCTTAATTATCTCACAAATTGCTCTAATTCGACACACCGATATATAATTATGGCCGAGACAAAAGCTCTTGTACATCCTCAATGTAGTCAGCACCACAGTCAAGCACCAGAAAGGTCTACCGACCAACAAGCAAGGAGCCACGACATGCACAGTCGACCGCATAGACCAAGGCGTCGAGAGCGTAGCAAACATTCGTCGGACACTGAAAGTCAAACTGATCTGAGTGGTCCGCCAGGGATCATGGCTGCTCCACCCCATATCCTAATTCCTCGGCAGCCTGATATGCCGCCTCAATTTGGTGCTCCGTTTTCTAGATTCACCGGTAAGTTATGACATTTCCGTAATTGAATCGGTGTGAGCGGAGCGAGCGGTGTTTCCTTCTCAAATAGCACTCAACTGAACAAAAAATTTTGTCTGCCTTTCACACGCATAACCATGCCTCAGTTTAATACATATTCACAATCTTGTTATTGGACATGTAATGACATTTAATTATATAAATAGCTTTGTGTGTTATACTTCAATGAATTTCTGCTCAAATTCCGACAAAAGCGACACGAATTGGAGACTTTGAATATCGCCATTTGAATCTTCAACGCTTTTGTTTTTGACGGAACTCAAATTAAAATCATGTCGTCGAGAGCTGAATGAAACTTTGTTTTCGTTTCAAAAACACAGTTTTCTCTCGAGAACCTCTTTTCGAACTGTAAAGCTAAAGTTTAAAGTTTATTGTTCTATTGTCGCTACAATGGCATTGAGCAAGCTATTGATGTTGCAACAACAATATAGCTTCTTTGTTGGGTGTACTAAAATCAAACGTTATTGCAACATCAATATATATGCGCAACGCTATTGTTGGAACCAAAAATAGAAAACATTACACTCTGCAATAATAAAACGAAAATATATCGTCTTTGCAATAGCTTACGGTGTGCTCTTCGTGCACGCAGATCTCTGTGAACGACGCATAAGTGAATTAATTCACACTTCTGGAACTTTTTCATGTATAATCGCCTATAACCAACTTGTATTGATTTTGTGCATTCTACTATTATCTTAAGATATTTAAGCATATAACATGTATGTTTATTATTAAATTAATATGCGCCAATGTTTAATCATAAACCTCAGTACTGGTGGTGAACCAGAGCTAAATATAGTAGAGGTTTGGCATGGTGTTCTAGTGTGCCTAGGTTTAGGATTTGGCACTTTAGCAGTTTCACTGCAGGCCTTTCAAAACCTTCGTAAACAAATTGATTTTTGAAAATATGCTGAACACTCATTTACGAATATCAAATTCTTATCGTAGTAAAAGCTAATGACAGTCAGCCGTCCTTACGTTGTCGCCCAGCTGTTGAGCCGTCAGCCGGCCATTAGGCGAGGCGGCGGACCGGCCGTTGGCTGACGGCAGGCTGTCGACTTCAAAACCGGCCGGTGCCCAACACTACTGACTAGGCTATCCTATTTGATTTGCAGATCACAATAATAAACTTATCGCCACCCAGAAAGCTTTTTGCATTTCAGCGCTTACGACATCTGTGTACAATATTTAAAACAAATAGTGGTATAGTGCAGATCACAATAATAAACTTATCGCCACCCAGAAGTCTTTTTGCATTTCAGCGCTTACGACGTCTATGTACAATATTTAAAATGTATTAGTGAATTCCTATCTGACTGCTTAAGTGTGAAGTACGATACAGAGTACCAGAGTATGCACCAAAGACTGAAAATTTAGCATCATCCACCAAGTCTTCTAAGATGATAAAAAATTTAAGTTTCGGTTTTGTCAATCGTAATCACGGTCCTCTACAACAACTGAGCAATACAATTGAAAAATAATGACACACAACTTTCGGTTGAATTTCTTACGTTTGGCAAAAGCGCTTTAAGATTATCATATATCTGTTTGTATTTGACATTCAGCTCAAAAAACCGTTCTTATTTTTATTATACATGCAACGAGACTTGTCCTGATAGCAACTCCTGTAGTCCCACCGGTGAACCCTTAATTTAGAAGAAGCAGAGTATTAATCCAATATAATACTTCACAGTTGACATTATAACTGCGATTACCGTTTACGTTAAGATTGAACCACTACTGCTGGCTACAATAAAAAGACTCAAATACGCTGACCAATACAGTAAATCGAAGTGTCAGTACATTTGGAAAAGTTAAGAAATTGGACCACACAACAAAACCCTAGAAAAATTAAATCGGCAACACAATGACCCGGTAGCGGGATATCCGCCCTCCGAAACCAGGGAACCATATTCGGCAATTTACATGGTGATTGGAAAGAGCGTTATATTCTTCTTTAGTTTTTCATCAATTGGAATTATTAATAGTGAGATGGTAATATATATTATCGAAATGCAAATAGGGCTTTGATCGCGTTATTCCCAAAGCACGTTAACATTACACAGTGAATCTGAACAGGGGCTGTCCCGACCGGTCCTCCTGTAACAGATCGGGCTGGTCTCTGTGAAATGAAGTTGCATCACTAACTTTTATGCCCATGTAATCAATCTGTGTCGCTACCACATGAGCATACATGCCGGCAGGAGGGGTAGGGGGGTAACCCCCCTGAGGTTCGGACCCCCCATGAGGCCGAAAACTCCAGGGGGATTACCCCCCTGGGAGTGCGCAGCACCCCCCCCCCCCCGGGTGCGCAGCACAAAATTTGCGCAAATTGTGCCTGCTTGTTGCTAGTGGTGCATATGCAGCTTAAATTTGTGGAAAGCTTTTTGTTGAAAGACGTCATTCCCTGAAATAAAAGTTAACCGAAATACTTATTTATATACTAACTAGATTTAGACATTGAATGTCTGCTATGGTCCACGGTGGATTAACCACGAACTCAGCACTAATATAGCACTGGAACACTCCATCGCCGTAGGATGCGCACCCGATAGCTCAGCAGACACGGGCGAGCTTTCTTATGCCACAGACCCATACCACATGAAATTGCTCAATTTTTACTTAGTTGTCATTTCATTTGTCTCTGAATTTGAGAGATTTCGTATTTGAGAGATCAGTGATTGCTCAAATAATTTACAATTACAATACAAATTACTACATGCACAGAGATGCTTTGTTTAACTGCTTCAGCGGGTTCGTTTTTACCACCGGAAACTATTACCAATAATTTATGTTGTGAACGGCACTCTAATATTTAAATAGTCGCACGCTGGGCTGCGCCAAGACCTGGCATACGACATTGAAACATGACATTACTAATTAGTTTGATGTTCTCTGTTCAGCCAGACAAAGCATACGCGAGCAACCACTGATCTCGAGCAACGATTTCTCACGATCTATTGATCTTTATTGCTAACCTTCGTCACCGCTAATTTCGTTTAAAAAATTTAATCCTATTACCAAGTATTTGGTGGAAAATGCACAAGATGTGGTTTAACAAAATGTTCAGCAATGTTTGTTAAATGTTCTGGAGCGTTTATAACCAAATAAATGATAATAGGATTAAATACATTATGGGTACATGTGGCATAAGAAAGCCCGTCAACTCATATGGTTTCAGTATTTTTTTTCGATCATAAACTATGATCAATTTTGCTTTTGCATTTCTTAAATAGAAAACATATAGTTGAATTACTACTTATTATAACTTAAAATTTAGCTGGAACAACCTGCTTTTGGGCAGGTATTTTTTCTCGTACTGTGCAGTTTCATCTGTACCTAAAGATATTTGTACTCGACGTTTCTTAGCGATATTTGTAGCATCATCTGTCGGTATGTGACTCGCGCGAACCCATTCCTCAGGGTAGTTAACTGCGGCGAATTTGTTTATCTCGTCTGGACCGTTAATTCTAACTCGCATTAGTGCCTGCAATGTGTTTACAGTTAGCCTGCTTCTACGCTTAGTTCGTATGTGGTTCATAATTGAAAAACCACGCTCAGCTTTGGCCGTCCCAATCGGTAAGACAAGGACTTTTTCGATTAGTTTTATAATATCTGTGTTTTCCAAAAATTTGCATATAGTACTTCCAAAATGTGACAGCGTCTGTTTCCTGAAATCTACAAAACTCACTGTCTTCAAGCAAGTGCTCAAGCAAATTTTTCCACAAATCTTTCAGATCGTAGGTACATGGAACATGTAATTTGTCAGCTATCTCACACAGTTCATTTAGACCGTAAGTTGGAACGTCAGCAACACTTTTTGGTAGATTACTTGGAATTAGTATGTCGAAACAGGATAGTGAACTCTCCGGGAAGTACGAACCGATTTCGGCAATAGTGTAGTCTATTAACTGATTCCGAACGCTTGATAAAGGCGGAGAAGCGTCTATAGCAAGTTCCACACCTAGGAACAAAATTCTATCAGCTCTTTCGTATTCTTCGACAGAATTTTTACCCGTTTCGCGCAGAAGGGCAACCAGGGCGGAACCCTGTTTTGTTTTTAAATGGGTGATTGATTCTAAGAGTGTAGTACGCCGCTTTTCTTGGCCTATTAATAAGCCTGCTTGAAGTTGAAACCGTTTGGACCACATTTTTAGTATGTCCAAAAGGTCGATAAGAAAACGCAAAATTAAAAAAAGATTTTCCCGATTAATTTTTTTCGTATAGCTACTGCACGTGTTCGCGCTTCGTTCGAAAAACCAAGCGTAGTGTTGCTAATTAGCTATAGGTCAGTTGTTATTAATTTCCAAGATTGTCGAATTTTGTTGATTGCTGAATGTTCTGAAGCAACCCAGCGAGTGCGAAATACGTAGTTTGTTTCGTAGAATCTTTCATCCAAAGTTCTAGCTAGCTCCCGTATATGTGATTTACGCTTGTATCCATGCACATTATAAAACTTATGAACGTTATCAATTGTTGTCTCAAATTCAGTCATGTAGTCAACTGCATCCATCGCCCTACGAAAGGCCAAATGCAAGCGGTTTGCCATACAATGCACAGTGTATAACGGTTTACCTACGTACTGTGATAGCTTTCCGCGTAGTCCCCGTTGTCCCATCATAACAGGTGCTCCATCCGCAGCAAGTCTCACTAAATTAGTTTTAATTTTAGAAACGAATGGCTCCCCGTCTTTCTCAAAAGCCTCTTTTAATGCTTGCATATGACCTTCAGTCGTTTCTATGTTCAGCAGAACGATTTTATAAAAGTAAATAGTGGGAGAATTGCTTTCCAGAGACTGAAGATACACAATTAGGACGTGAGTTTGTGTATTATCTGTTGACGCATCGACAATAATTGATAGGGGCTTGTTTGAAGTAATTATGTGTGCAACCAATTTTGAGTGCATACTGTTGCTCAAAAATTCAGTCATTTCTTGTGCAACTTGTCGAGAATAGTGATGGTTTCCCATGTCTATACCATTAGCGGATTGCAAGTTAAAAAGTTTAGGATGTGTGTTCGGTATGTTCATTTTTGTTTCAAAAAAATGGTTCTGAACATTTTAGCTGTTACTTCGTATTTATCTGCGTGTCTGCGCTCGCTCTGCGATTGCGCACTTTTAAATCGTTCTGCAATCGAGCTAGCTGCGCGAGTTTCTAGTTTCTGTATCAATGCTAAATGTGAAGACGATTTAGCATGGTTGTAAATTGTTTCATGATTGTCGTCGTAACTTTTTTTAAAACACCTTGGGGGTCAGCAAGCGATGACCTATAATTTCTCTGCATTCCTAGCTCGTCATAGTATTTATGACAAATTCGACATCGGTATCTTGAAGTTGCAGGAGCTTCCTCGTTTGGCAAATATTCGAACCAGGACTTACTTTTTTCTATAGTTGCTACCGGCAAAATCCTACTCTGATGTGTTTTGATTTTCTCAAGCCAAGAATTTTTGAAAAAATACTCTGTATTCCAGTCACCCGTTTCCACCTGCCTCTCTGTTATTTTTGAAACTTGTTCGTCTACTAATGCAATCTCAACATGCGATGCTCCGCTAGTTGACGCCACAGCATCAGCTGTAACTTCGCAGACTTCACTTCGCGCGGTTGCTGTGGCTTCGCTCACTGCAGAAGCAAAGCTTTGCGTTGTAACTGACCAGTGTTCAGCAGGTGTCATTCCTGAAGAACCAACTGTGCAAGCGTGTTCTGGGTCATCTTGAGGAGGACCAAATTCAAGGTCTATGTCATGCGTGAGCGGAACATTTATGATCTCAGGATGACGCTCCATGATGAAGCGAGGTCCAGAACAGTCGTTACGCTCACCGGGTGTCGGACTACCAATTTTAAAATATTGCGGAACGAAACTTCCTGTTTCAGCCGTACATCGATTTAGGCTGAAATCTTCAGCGTCTACTGCTTGAAAATCACGCAAAACATATTCTTTATCAACAAAGCTGGGAATAATTTTTTCTATTATATCGCAACGGGAAGCTGCAGCTCTGCGTGCGTATACCACTATGTCGACAAGTTTTTGACGAAGCGTGTTCATAATAGCTGGCGTAACTGTAAGTGATGGTTGGGTACTTGTTAGTTTTATATCTTTCAACTCTTGCTGCGTGCCTTTTAACAAACAGACTGCGTGAACGTATGCGTTGCCGTTTGCCATAAAGCCTGCTAGAGTAGCTATGCCGGATGGCTTGGGAAACTTGCGTCGAAACGTTACCATGTTGCTTGTGACTGTCATGTCTGTGTTTTCAGCTTCTTCTCCACCCAAAACGAAAAGACCATTGGGTTTACTTCTTGAGTTCCACAAATTTGCTACAAGTTCGATTTTTGGCAACTTTTTGACATTAACTGGAAAATGCATGCCAATTAGTTTGTATCCTTGTAGCGACAGTGTTCCCATGCTCTGCGTTTGTCCCTTAAATGTTGCGAGCTCAATGAACTCTTTTTTCTCAGGTTTCTGCGGGTCGTCTGCGTTTATTTCATTTATTACAACTTTGTCGCAAACCACAACGCTCGCAAAAATGACAAGAACCATAGTACTTACAGCAACGATCCAGACAACCGGACTTCCGTTTTCGGAATATCCCCGATGTTGCTGTTGCATTGCCGCTCCTCGTATTATAGTTATTACTATAATTGTTATTATTATAATCAATCAATTAATTAAACTTGTAATTTTTAACTAAAATATATTATAATATATACATATAATTTTGCACCGTTTTGTACGCTTATATTAAACGTTAAAAACGTTAAAAACGAATCTGCGAATATCTCAAGCCCAACACAGTACACTCTGTTACGGTAGACACTGTGTTCACTGAATGCATATTTCACAAATAACTGTTCAAAAAGCTACCGCGCTGTTTTCATGTTATGAATATCTATTGCCAATTTTAAAAAACTACTTTGCTTTCTTTTAATGAAGGTTATTCGTGCTGGAACATATTCTGAATTCTGTTGCTAATCTAGCATGATTTTTCAGCTCTGAAACAGGCATGTATATACAAATAATAGTTTGAAATATACCGGGGAAGACAACTTTCAACCAAAAAATTTTCTAACAGAGACAGCTAAATCAACAAGTGTCTTTGATTGTCCTAACGAGCGTTCTGGGACCGAATCGGCACCAGTTTAGGCAGAGATAGATTAAAATAACTGAAAGAATTACTGTAGATCAACAAATACGGTGAAAAAACGTGCGCAATGTGCGCCTTCGCGTTTCTTGCGGTGCATGTAGACAAACTGAACACGTAGGTGAAAAATATACATCCGACGATCAAAAAAAAGGTCCTCACGAGACCGACCCCCCTAGACAAATTTGGCCGGCCAGGGGGGGTTACCCCCCTGAGATGGCCGCGACCCACGCCCCCCGTGGGGGCCTCTACCCCCCCTGGCATGACCGACCGTCGGCATGTATGCGCAACTGTGATGTTATTTTTATTTTTATTTGTATGTAGTTTAGTATTTCTTTTTTTTTATTATTGATGGTATTGGTTGAGCAAAACTCCATATATATCAACCTAGAAAGGCTGTAGCAGGTTTTATTCAGCCTCACCAGGTTCTTTTTTCCTTCGATTTCCTGCTCCCTGTTTCCACTTCCTTGTTTCCCTTAGATTGTAGATAGGGCCAGTACGAACTCATTAATCCATATATGCGTGCTCTTCACTAATTTGATGACGAAGTATTATCTATTTTTTTTTTAATTATTTTTTTTGTTGTTAAAGAAGATTTTATTTTTTAAAAGAAAAAAACCCAAAAAAGCCCCGCAGCAAATCACAATATTTAGCGAAACATAGAATCAAAAGGAGTTAGACAGGAATCATATAGCGACATTAATTTCATGCTGGCACTATACAACTATCCTTTCAGTCATTGTTTGGGCAGTTATGTATCATTATCATCATTTCACTCAATATGTGTTTCGCCATGCTAATTGTTTATCTTCAAGATCGGTCAGTCCGACGCCGAAATACTTCGGCTATATTTACTTCATCTTCGGGTACTTTCACAATCAACAGCAAGTTGTTTCCTTTGCACATCGATATGTCATGGAACAGTTTATTTGATATGGTTGATAAGACTCTACGCCATGAGACCACTAAAGCTAAGAATTTGCTCATACCTTCATTTCCGAGTAAAGTTGGACTCTAATCCATTACCGTATATCTGGCTCATTATGATATGCCACTTTCGGATCAAAGGCAAATGTTAAGGAACCCGTTTCATCGACACCTTCTATTATGGTATCTATTATGTATGCTTTGTTTTCCCGAATGAGCAGTATAACTGGTTTTCGAGTACCAACGCAAGTGGGTATAATTAGCTCAATATAGACGGACCGGTCGTTTTTAAGCACAATAGTTTGAATCCAATCAACTATCCGGTTATGCCGTTTGATATGTTAGCCGCGTGTGCGAGGGTAATAATGCGAAATATGAGCTAGCGTTTCGCGAGCATTTCAGTTAGTATCACAACGCGGAGCTGGTTGTTCGCATTCTTGCCAATGTGGCAGTAGTGGGCCAGAGATTTCCTCGTAGTTTGAGGGATTTAATAAAATTCTTACTTTGGCGCAATGTGGTGCTCTCAGTGACCCAGCTATTGATATCCGGTATTTCACTCATATTTTTAAGTCAATATCCGTCACGAGATGCATAGAGGCATTGTGAAAGATATTATTGGTCCTCTTGTCGATTCCTATTAAGCAAGACGACAAAGCATGACAGAACACCAGCTCTTACCAATTTTGTAGCAAATGAATTTGATTTTGTAATTGCTTGAATATATATTAGGTTCGATCGAAAGAGTCAATTTCGTTAGTCGTTTTAACAGCATAATCGGAATCGCAGTTCTAAGCCTCGGGACATCAAGTCCACGATCACGTGGCAAGACTTAAATATAGCTGATTGGTGTATCATGAGAAAAGAGTAGCAATTGGTGTACCAGTTTTCGCATGATTTTCTCCAAATTATTAAGTAATCCAGCATTTATCTTGCCCTAGGACTAGGCTATAAAAGCAGCTTAAGTATTATAGCCGTTCTTATTATCAATAGCCGGTATTGTGATATCAGCGGTGCTGGTTTCAAGCTCGATAGGTAATTGATAAGTTCATGTTTAGGTTCCATTAATTTGCCTCTTGGGCTAACCTTGATGCGAAGATAGTTATGGAATCGTTTACAACGAGTGCTATGACTGGTGTATTGTCGATATTTAAAATCAACCTTTTGTCGCATAGCCATCTTTTATTTTTCTATCAGATTTTAGGCTAATCGTAACGCATTTCCAAGGTTTTGGTCTTAGGCCGCATATCCGTGGACAATGTAGTACACCGTTAACCTTTGTTTGTATCCCGTTTTTATTCTTAGCAACTAAGCCCAGATCGTAGTTCAGTTTGCATTAGTGTTGTTTTGCTATTGGCATAGTAGGGTTTTAAATATTCATATAAGTGATTTGGTATGCCAACACGAGATGCTCATCCAAGTATCGTGTTTTGCCATTGGCATAGCAGTGTTTTAAATATTCACATAAGTGATTTGGTATGCCGACACGAGATGCTGATCTAAGTATCGTGGTTTGCCATTGGCATAGTAGCGTTTTAAATATTTACATAAGTGATTTGGTATGCCGACGCGATATGCTGATCTACGTATCGTGTTATGGCTGACGCTATCAAACACTTTTTGTAAGTCAATAAATGCCAAGCACAAATTAATAGAATCGCATTGCTCCCACCGTTTACCCGCTCTTGGTTGAATTTCTTCAGTTTGACATTCAGAGCGCTGGGCAGAAATCACATTGCGTCAGTACCGACTGACTGTTGTCGCAATGCTTTGTTTTAATTAGACAGTCTTCCCTGCTGAGATGCAGTCATAGTACAGCCGCAATATAGCTATTACGTTTGATCAATATACCAAATGTATTATTTTTGCTAGTGATAATGCCATATATAATTAACACGTATGCTTTGTCAAATATCTAATACACCAACACCCTGTGAAATGGTGGGGAACAATTGAAAACATTGAAAACCTAACCTATTTTAGTAAGAAATAAAAATATTTACATACAAATTTCTTGTTGTTTTCCAAAGATACTGGCTACGCTCTGGAACTGAATTTACATTCCCACTTATCGCTTGAAAATGTGATTTATGCGAATATTGCTTGTGTAAACTGGTAGATAGGTTTACGTTTTTTACAATAAAATACATATATTTTATACATATTTAGTTATGCAGAAACCTTAAATGCAAGTCTTCACACTCACTTTGCATCTCTCTAAAAAGAGGCTTGAAAACTTAAATTTCAGGCTTCATATGTAACTATGACACGGCAACTACTGCAAGATTTACCAACTAAAATGTTTAAAAATAGTAACCAACTTTGATTTAGGTGTCAAATCCGATGTGTTCTGTTTTCTCGATTTTGAAGGACTCGATTTATATCGGTATACTCAGAGAGTAGTCATGATCATTTGACCTTTCGCGAATAATTTTGGCCCAAATTAATTTCAACAAAATTCCTTCCACAACTAGCAAAATGAGTTTCACAAGGAGTTAATTTCGGTACGTGTTATATGATTTTGTTCCAGTTTGCGAATCATATGATAAGTACCAACAGTATTAAGTGACTCAGCATAAGACCTATTTTTGCACTAAACTTCCAATTTCATTTGGAGCAAAGCCAAACTGATCCGGGAAAGGTCTATTCAGAGAGACCTTTCCCGGATCAAGTCTATTTATGCGTGAGTATACTTTAGGTGCTCACACCATGGTCAAAATCATAAACTGAATAGCTCGCTTTCATCTTAAATTTTATGCCATCGGAATTGGCATTTTAGTGAACAAGAATTCTTTGATGTACGACGGCTTTTTTGTAAACGCACATTTTTCACTGTTGTACGCCTTCACCAAGTGACATGCTGAATCGGACAGTCTGTGTTTCCAGTGTATGCGTGCATTGTAGTACAAGCAAAACTACGCGACCGGTAAATGCGTTTTTCCGTATACACGGTCAGAAAAACGCAATGCTAAATCGCAAAATATCGACCGCGAATAACAGTCACGTGTTGCTGTATCATAAATCATTATTCGCGTAAATAAGGAAAATATGTTATTTGTGTGAATGCATCGCTTTTGCGACAGTAATCTGACTTGGCAAAAGAACAACCCAAATTTTAGTTTGGTCGCAGTGTACAACATAATAAAAATTTGTGTACTTCAGGTACTAAGTACATTTTTATACATTACACTGCCTTGTTACTTAGATGTATAAAGCATTCATACTAGTGACACTAGTTTTATTACAACGCCTGTTTTAAGATTTACCACTTGTGCCGGCTGCCGCTTTCCGAGTTCCGCCTGGTCAACAACAACATCAACAACGGCCATACATCGTTGTGACACAGCCTTCGTTTGCCGAGGTTTCTCCTTCAGAATATATGTCACCATGGCAACTTGATCACTCTAAACCGGGAATGCCTTATCCAGGACACGCAGGTCCGGAGGGAGGTTGGTTTATTGTGTAACTAAAAATATCATGAAAGCTGTTAAACAAATATTGTCATTGTATTGTCTGTATCATGGTAGCGTTTACGTTATAAATCGCCGAACATGTGGATGCGGACAATATTGCGTGCACATTGCTTATTTTTGGCAGCCTTTTCTTTGTCAGCCCTGACCAGCAAATTTAAGTTAAAAGACTATCGAGCTGAAATGGAGAATCTGTAAAGAATAAAAAAGACTGTAGGCGCAAAATAGTGCATCAAAGGTCGGGATGTTGGAATATTTACCTAGAAAAATCATTTTTTATCATAATAAGAAACTGTGTTTGCAGTGGGGTTGATGATTTTGAGTTTGACATTTCGAGGGGCAAATTGGATCCTTGTTCATAGGAGAAATTACAGGATCTCAAATTTTGCTACTCGCGAGGTTATACAGAGTCGTCAGCGCAGGTGGCCACTGCAACGGAGGTTTCAAGGTCAGTCAGGGGTTCTTGAGACTAGCTTCATTTGGGGATTCGAACGTTTAATTTTGGCCACAAACGCATCGAGATAAGTCAACAAAGTATATGTGGGTGACAATCGCTGTTAACACATACAGACGGAATAAATGAGAATATGGCACTAATTCTAACATGAAAATCTTTAACCCTTTTGTTCATAGTTGACACATTTGTCACACCTTACATCGCGTATCTAGTTATTACCGGTTTGTTGCGCAATGTGCATTGCTCACACATGTTGTTATATTTGATCGGTTTGCGGAGTTGATTAAGGAGCCGAGCACCAGTTCCTAAATAGCGCAGTTGGTAGTGTACGAAGCTCGACGCCCGT
>JASANE010024058.1:0-13330 GCA_030248225.1 Trileptium ribeirensis | reverse complement strand
TAGCTGTTTATCGGCGCCGACGGAAAAACTTAAAAATATAGCTAACCTGAGGTGGGTCTTGCTAATGCTTCTGCGTTGCCCAGGCTGTACAAGAAGGACATGACACCAAACAGCCCGATCCGCACATTTTTGATGACCACCGCCCACTTTGGAATAGGCTTCATGTTTAACCCTTGCACACGTCATGCGATCGGAACATTTCGATTGCCTCAACGGTGTCGATCTAATTTTGCTCGTCGATCCGTAATGATTAAATTCGTTGATGAAAAGTCTCTTTCTGAGGGTGATGATGATGCATGCCGAGCTGACGAGTCCTCATGCTGGTCAACGTGACTCATTTTTGTTTTTTACCCACTGGATCACCATAGCTTACCCGTCGTTGGACCCACCGTCGAGCATATACGTTTACAAACCAACCATCTACTACGATACCAGCATATGCGACGATCGCGGGGGCAGGGCTGTAACCACACCTACCCCAATATTTACCAGGTCAGGTGCCAGAAGCGAAGTATAAATTGGTCATTTTTCAAAGTTTATGTGGCTGTTGTCTATTTATATCTCCCAATCTTTAAGAAAAATCGCCGCGCCTGAATATGAGACAAAGATACAAAACTACTACGCTGCCTTATTACATGTGTATATTTATTAAAAACAATAAAGCATAAAAATGCAAAAAGAAAAACATGCTTTGAACTGCAATGGATATGTAACTTTTTATAACTTTATTCGAATAGAAACATACATAGGGTATTAAATTGTTCCTTCAAAACATCGCATCGAGTAATAGCGTATACAGAATACCAATGTACACTTGGCTGGAGTCTATAAACGCGAGAAATCATGAATTAGTATTTTCCGCTGGGGGCGCCACAAAATTTTGATAAGCAATTTCGGTTGGACATACAGCATGAGCCTGCGATATGCCCACCGGTACCCGCGGGCTTGCGCGGGCTCAGAAATTCTGTCCGCGCCGCACGGCCGCGGGTACCCGGACCCTCGCACACTTCTGTTGGCGCTCGTAGTTTATGACTATGCGCACTTTGTTTCTCGTAAACAAAAACTTATGAACAAAATAGTGTGCCTAGCAATAAAGCTATCCATACGCGTAGTTGAAATTTCATGCACAAATTCTTGCGCAGTAACATTAAAGCTACGCATATTAATGTACGAATAACGTTGGTTATGGGCATTTCCTAGTCCGCAACTAAAAATTATGTGTATATAAATGTGAGTGGCTACCGTTCCGCAAAATTGCCCGTAACAATTTTGCCCCTGGTTGCGCACATTATTCTGTGAAACGCGTATTAGTACCACACTTACCAATTTATTATTGTAGTCGAGGTATCACAAGTAACATACATACTAATATAACTAGTCGGTAGTGGAACTACTTTTGTGAGTGTAGCTTGGGCTGTGGCATTACGAATGTACTCAATTTTATGTTCTTCAAATAACTACATTGCATAGGGCATAGTAAAAATATTATATTTGAATTCTTCGACCCAAAAAGCCCTATAATGGTTTGATCGAAACGATTCTATTTCAATAAATAACACAAATATTGCAAAATTCTCTATTTTAGCTGCATAAGCTTTAAAATCGGTTCAGTGGTTCTTGAGATCCGTCCTATCGAACGAACGAACGAACGGACAGACATCGACCTTTTTAATCCCAGACAAAAAATAAAAACGCTTCGCTTTGCTCCGCTCAATAAATTTTGTGTGACTAAATAAAATTCATTGCTTTGGCGCATACCAGGCTATTTTGGCCGTACCTGTGACAAACGAAGTTCTTCTGACTAAACCGAGCTTCTTGAGAAATCATCAAAATCCCAGAAAGACAATCATATTCCAACTCATGACAACCCGAATGTCTTTTTAAACACAGTTCAAAACAATAAAACTTATGTTCTGATTTTCATAATCATAAGTTATAGTGAACCCCGATGACCAAAAGGATGAAAACATTCCAAATTTACATCTTACAATATTCCAGAAAAATTAGAATAGAATGGACAGTTGTTTTTCTCGCATTGCCAAACCAGATACGTATCACACAAATACCATTTTTCATATTCTCCAACCCTCAAAATAATGGCCGTGTAACTAAACTGAAAAATGTCAAAATTAGACTATTCTGGTGTAAAAATTTATTGACCTTTTCATCCCTTAGACTGTACTAAAGCTTACGACGCAGTATAGGTTTAAAAATAGACGCAACCTGTTTAACGGGCCACAAATAACCCTACATTTTGATTGTTGTTCAGCTCCGAGAAGCAAGAAACTGGTAGTCAAAGCTTTGAAAATTTAACTTTTTCGAAATATACTTAAACCTCGACTATTCGCAAAAAACGGGTGTTTTAACCAAAACCGTTTCTACGAAAGTTGCACAATGCCGGCGATGAGAGTAGTGTCGACGCCTCTTAGAAGAGTTACACAGCAATATGTAAGTCTAAAATATGGAGTTCAAATATTATGAAATTGGCAAATATTAAGTTTCCACTTTGGAGTAAGTTTCATGAGGTTTTTGGAGCAAGAAATGGTGTTCAGCTTTAGTACGTACAAAACGCTTCGTGCGTAATTTTGATGCCGTTACGCGACAAACAAACAAAGCTACGTAATGTAAAATCCATCTGGAAATTTCTATTTTACTCGATATTGTAGTACGCGCTTAGAAATTACTATCGCCTTTCGACCCGAGAAAGAAAGAAAGAATCGAGCGAACATAGAGCTGAAAGCGGTAATTTCTGGCCGGTATTTACTGTATACACCACCGTAGACTGAATTTTGGACCTCCATAAAATATATAATTGTACTTACTTTTTCCGAGTATACGTCTAATGCGAAATAGCAAAACGCCCAAATCACCAGCACCGATGCAACAATAAGATAGAATTTTTTTAATGGAAGACGAATCATATAAAATCCCTAAACAAAAAAATATATAGTTAATAACTACTAATAATAGTAATTATTAAATTCACAAGTTTAGATTTTTACGTCTAAATCTAGCTAAAATTTTTAACTAAAAAAAAACTCGACTTGGGAAATTACATTGCTTGCTTTGAAAGCTTAAATTCTTCACATTAAACCGAAAAAATTATTGTTTTAAAATTTTTCAGTATTAGTGCGATATCTCCCGTTTCTTGTAGCAGTGGAATAGTGTCAAACTCTGAATAATAATGCCAAAATTAAAAGACGTAGTATTAAATTTGACCAGTTTTCAGACCGGGAAATAAAATCCCGATACACTTTTATACGAGAATATAGCCAATTCCGTTTTCGACTCAGGACCCATGTCTAGATATTATAATGCAACTAAATCCGCATAACGTGATCCAGCCTCTGATATGTATAAGCCCATAAACCTCTCTCATGTCTTATATGTCTACATATATGTTTTCCTACATTTAGTATAGTGTTTTCAAATTAAATTTTCTGTATAAATACGCGTTTATCAATTTTTTTACTCAAAACTTTTAAGTTTTGATTTTCTAACAGGCACTGTAATGCAAAATTTTTGGGTCCACAGGTGGGTCTGGACCCAAATATTTTTACGTGGACCTAAAAAAATTTTTGCTGGACCAAGGACAATTTCGGCTTCGGAAACATAGGGTCTGCTAATAAATTCTATTACAAAGTGCAGGCTTTCAGCCGTTTGTGCTTACATGTATATAGTTGCATGCTGCTGGTTTCACGGATGGCCCTTATCATTTATCCTGGCTTGGGACAGGCAGAGAATAATTTATATATTTGTAATTATGTAATAATGTCAAATTGCGTTTCGTAATTACGTTTCTTTATTGTGTAGAATTTCGTGAAATTCTCGAGCCAAAAATTGTATGTTTAGAGCCAGCGTTCAAGGTCTGGACCCCAAAAAAATTTGCTGGACCCAGGGTGCATTTTGGAAAAAACCTGTGCTGTCTATAGCAAGAGAGTAACTGTCACTCCTGCGGTGTCAATTTGGCGCATTTGGAATGCCAGCTTCAAAAGTGCGTGTAGTAGATGCACGCAAATTAATGCTGCACTTCCAAAGTTGTGTACTTTTATTTCGCGTAGGGGAAGATTTACGTGAGCATTTTGTCGAGGACTGTAATGGACCGATCAGCTGTTAGGCCTATGCAAAATGTAGTTAAGAAAACGGGTCAGACTAGATCCTATATTGTTATAACGATAGTCCTATAACGTTCCTCAATTTGGTACTTTGCGCTGTTACCAGTTATTTTCCTTGACAAAACGTTATGATGACCTTAGCATTTTTGTTCTATAGTCGTGCAAAGCTTTATTAATAAGTCCTTCGCGTATAAAGTGGCAAATTTGTCTCAGTGTATAATATTGCGTAGCGAATTGGTTACCGAGATAGTCGCGCTGCATGCGGTGTTATTCATTCGCTTTGAGAAGAACCGGGCAACAGCTGAAACATAACGCAGCGGTCTCGGAGTCAAACCATCCAGGTATGATCCATACCGTCTCGGGACATTTGTACGAAATACAATACGCACAAATGCTTATTTTATATTTTAGGGTAGCCTTTACCAAGCTTAATAAAAATCGATGGTTCTTATGCTTAAGTTTAAGCATAACTATGTTTATTGCAAAATTTTTACATTTGATGCATTAAGCTTTAATAGTAATAGGAACACAAGCATAATTATACTAAATAATTTTAGTATCAAAACATAGCTAAAAATTCTACTTAATATTTTATGCCTAACATTTAAGTTTTGAAGCAAAATTGTTTTAAATATTAAGCTTATAATTTATGTTAGCCATTTTAGGCCCTCGTTCACTATAATTATACTGAATAACTAGCATAGTTATACTAAAACATCTACAGTACCCGCCCAAAACGACTTTCGCTTGCTCACGACTCGCTCGAAATATATTTGTTCTAAAAATAGAATTTATTATTAATTAAATAGTTTCGGAACCTCGAGCGAACCACTCGCTCGAAACAAGACGGTCATTTCTGGCGCGTACTGTAACATAAACGTTCCTACTTAATATTTAGCATAGCTTAAGGGCTATAAGAATAAAGTTCTCAATACTATTTGTGATTTCCCACGTGGTCTAAAGGCAGTGTTCACATCTGTCGGTATTAGACCGATCGATGCCTATTCGTGGCGGCTCCATATAAAAACCAGAATGGTACGCGTGTTTTATTTCGTGTTACTTTCAGTCTCTAATATTACCGTAAGAAGCCGATTTTTTTGACCGGCCCAAAGGTACAAGTTGATAACATAACTAGCAGTAATAATTCCAATCTACCGTCGTGCGTTTACAACACTAAATTCGCCAAAAATATGAAATTTTAATACTAAATCCAGTCATATTGAAAAAAAGTATAGCCCATTATGCTATTTTGCCGCAAAGATATAGTCACCTAGTTGTGCCTTTTACTACTTTCGGCGATGTCCAAGTTGAACTCTGACACAACGGTCCAAACAAATTTCTGCTCGTTTCTGCATTGTAATCTTGTGGCGACTAGCATAATGGTAGTTTTTTTACATAGCTAGGGGATTCTATTTATCTTACGGTTTTGCTTGATGTTTTTCTTTCCTTTTTTCTATTATCATACGAGAACAGCAATTTTTACGGTAGTTGGGAAATCACCGACATAGGCGCTTATTATTTTTTGACGTAGCTACATATTTATTAGGCTTAATCTACTCGTTCTATAAACTAGGGTGAGGGCTATGGTGACTATAAAATATATGTGCTAGGTAAACGCAGTAGTATTACTTAGTTTAGGTAATTAACTGCTATACTGTCACCATTGCTTCGTCAAGCATTTTTGGGATGTAAATACGATAGAACAATGTGTGATTTGTAGTACATATAGGTGGATGAACAAGCCATTTAATGCTTTAATGTACAAAATTGTCATTCATGCAATGTTTGACAAACTGAAGCCAGCACCGAAATCGGGATATACAGGAGAATCAACTAGGAGCTGTTTGCTTGCTTCGTTAAAGAAGCTTCCAAGGCGAGCACAGAATTATTAAAAAAACGCACGTGGAATTGAGTAGAACATTGCGGTGCTACAATACAAAACACATCGCAGCTTTTGCTTTTCCCGATGTTAGTGAAATAGTTTGAATTATTAATGGGTGAACTCGTTACCACCTCTGACGTAGTAGCTGTTGGGTATTCGAAAACGATGAACAAGGCATCGGGGGAAAAAGTTAAGTAACGTAAAGGTTAGCGTTTACATTTTCCTCATAAATTGTCCATCATGCAGCAGTAAACAAAGTTTGTCGCAACGGCGGATTGACCAGGATAGTTTGGCTTTGAGGCGCTTACTTTAGCCACTACGCCATTTAGACGCTACTGCTGCGTTGCTTAATATTAAGGGAAGGATTCGGTTTATTAAGCAAACTTGCAAAATGACCTTCCCCATGGAAATTATAGTATGTTTTGTCTCTCCACAAGTCTAAGCCTATGATTAGACGGGATCCACAATTAAACATTTTTGCCCCATGGTACTCATGCGAGATATCCCATCTGTTAATTTGGGGGAATGGAGAGAGGACATCATTCTCAATTTATTCAGACAAAACTTTATCATGTCAAACTATAACTTCGTAGAATAGCAGTGCAAAGACAATATATACAAATATCAGGTTTTATTAGACTGAATAGGAATTTTTGCGGTGTTAAGAGCCAATTTTAAATATTTCATAAACAGTGGCCCATTTCACCTTTAGAGGCCGAACGTTATATCGTTAGAAAAAGAACAGCTGCTTAGAGAGTGGAGTTCGGCAGTGCTCCGACTTAGGCTTTAGTGTATAGCTCATATAGGAACCTTAGCTGAGGCTCAATATATTGTGAACGGCATAGTATACATTTCACTTCCGCACTTAAGTTACTTTAGCCCAAACAGCTATGCGGAACAAAATATACAACGCATGGTTGTTAAAAAGTAATTTCATTAGGAAGGTAGACGTTTTCGACGGGCGGGAGGGGATAGATTATAGAGTGCAGAGTCAAATTTCTCCATGTACACCTATGACTGATACCAATTTCTGAAACTCTACGGATCAAATATTGTTATAAAACCTAGATTTCCACAGAATAAAACTCGGTAGATGCTATCAAATCAAGTAGTTGGGGCACATACGAGTACGTCGCAGGGGTTATACTAAAGTAATACAAAAACAGAATCTGTCCTAGTATTAATAATATAAAAGATCAGGCCCATGCCACCTTTAGGGGGTGGATGTTACGTTATAGAAAAAAAGAACAACATAGAGCGGGCGGTTCGGGGGCGGCAGCCCCTCGACTTAGGCTTAGTACATGGCTCAATATAGGGACCTTAGAAGAGGCTAAGACTAAGTCTTAGGCTTAGCATATCGAGAACGGCATGGCATGATTCTACTTCGGCTCTTACAGTTGACATGGGCCATAGATCAGATATATATGTATCTAACTATATATCCATTTACACTTACAGCTGTTATAGCTAAACTACAACTCGAGTTTATTACTTGGAAACAACTACGCACAATAAACTCACACCACGTTCAATTTATTTCTCCACAGTATGAAACTACAGCAGCTGAACACAAATAGGCCCTCAGACTGAATTGGGCCGTAGGTGGATACAGCGATACGGTAACAATAAAGTCTTGAAATAAATATTCTTCCTGATATCAATTTATTTCAATTACACTTTACAGCTGTTATAGCTAAACTACAACTCGAGTTTTATTACTTGGAAACAACTACGCACAATAAAAACAACTCACACCACGTTCAATTTATTTCAGACTCCACAGTATCAAACTACAGCAGCTGAACACAAATAGGCGCCCTCAGACTGAATTGGGCCTTAGGTGGATACAGCGATACGGTAACAATAAAGTCTTGAAATAAATATTCTTCCTGATATCAATTCATTTCAACATTCGTGTTTGCGAGAATCAACCGTGTACAATCAAACCTAAGTAGAATACATTCAAACTTAATATATAAATCCTACTTTTGTAGAAATAATAGTATACAAATCACAAAATCTGCACACAGTGACTGATAATGTGAAGCAGTTACCACAAGCTGAAATAATTTAAGACACAGGCTCACTTGGTCAAAGTAACCCTGAGGGCGGAAATAAAATGTAGAACATGCCGTACTCGATATACTAAGCCTTAAAGTAAGCTAAGGTACTTCCTTACACTAAGCCTAACCCTAAGTCATCGGACTTCCGCCCCCCCCCCCCCCGAATTCCCACTCTAAGCTGTTCATTTTTGTAACGTTATAACGTACCGTCCCTAAGGGTTACTTGGGCCGGACACCTTATCAAATATATGAGCAAGTGTCGAGTGCTGCAACAGTTCTACTACACCTCAGAGCGCTGCGATCAAATGTAGGTTCCAGCGTTTCATTCAAATTACAATTTGGACTGCTATTTTTCTTTTTCATTTTCCCGACTTTTCCCAACTTAATACCCTAGTACATGAGATTTAGGAAATTAACGCCGGATATTCGACAGTATATAGTTAGTAAAAGCAGTAATGTGATGTTTCGAATTTACTTTCACGGCCTGTTATATAAAATCAACGCAATATTCTATAAACACATTCTTTCGACACCGCAGAGTTGCTTAGACCACTGATACGCAAAAACATTCACTTATTGACAGGTTCGCGTATGCGAAAGTAAACTTGTTTAGCATGCCCCGACACCCATCCGATGTTATTATTTTGTGTAGATATTTATTACTGGGTAATTGAAAATAAGCTTTATTTTTTGTTCGTGAATACTGACCAATCCTAATTTAAAGTGAAATAAAAATAGCAATAGCTGTAATTGGCTGGTTGGATAAATGCTGGACTCACAATGAATTGAAACCAGTTTCAGTTTTGTGTTTGTTCGGTAACAATGGATGTGGATTCGACATCAGGTATACATACAAATTAACATGGGTCATAGGGAGAGATTTAGTACTTGACAGGCTAGCACATGTGGAAGTTGACTTAAACCTGCCCAACCCAATAACCAACTATTTTGTTATTTTGAATAAAAATCTTTGACTGTATTTCCAGTCCAGCGAATTGGTTTCCACATCCGTATTACAAAATATGTAGCAGGGTTAGCTGGTTTATCGTAAGCTTAGTCGTGCAATGTATTTACAAGGTTTTAGTGAAATTCTACTCTCAGATGTGTTAAACGCATAGCTGCATAGATAAAGTTTACAATCCATTTCGCTTTTAGGAACCGCATTTTATGTGGTTCTCGAGTCATTTGGGGCACCTGATTAAAACAGGATACCAGGAAAAATTGGAGCTAATTCATGCTAAACTGGTATTTTAAAAGCAAAGGAATAAACATATATTTGAAGCTAGATCCCTAAAACTGGCCCCGTTTTACAAAACGAAAACAATCAAAAAAGTATGTACCTACAGCGGTTCAGTGGGTTTAGTAATATTTTTCAAAAATATTACAACCCGTGGTATCCTGGATTTCAAAGATGGTATTTTCACACACAACACCGAACAAAAGCGACACAGTGCGTTACACTGAATTTATACTCAAGTGCATAACTGCATTCATAACGCACAATGACAATATGCTTCACTGCTGATGATTGTGATATTTTCACAAACAATTTATTATATAAAAACTTTTACGTATGGCAACGTTTTCCATCGGGTCTTTATTTTACTGTCTCGTATTATAACTAGCAACTCGCAAGCCAAGGTGAAACGGAGCGAGCGTGGATTTAGTTTTAAGTAATTTTGTTTAATCACCTGTAACAGACTGTGTTTAATGAATATAGTATATATCCTAAAACGTCTTGAACCCACTGAAAATACTACAACTACAAAGTCACCCTAAACCCACCAAAAACAATTGACAACGTTTCAAGTATTTGTGCTAATCTCGAGACAACCAAGACATTGTAGTCAGCTTACCGAAAAGCCTATATAGACAATTATTGATGACCTGAACGCAATACGTAACCAAACAATTATTGAAGAAAGAACTCTGGAAATCGGGCTCATTAAACCTAAACCCATTGAAAAGTCATGAAAATATGCACCGTGGACACTAGATAACCAAATTATTGCATTCAGCCTTAAGAAATACGTATATAGACCATTTCTGATACCCTACAAGCAATGCATAATCGCACATTTTAGAAATCGGGATCGTCGACCAAAGAAAAGTAGATGAAAAATGGGCGTTTGGCCCCCCACCGGTGGGCGGTGGTGAGTTATCTATTATTGGTGGAAGTATGTATATATATGTATACGTATATACGTGTAGGTACATGTGTGTAGCATATATACATGTATACATATTTACAGATATACGTATATTCATAGATAAACATATGTACACACATATAATCATAAATATACAAATAAAAATAAACTTATGATAGCGATTAATGAATCAGCGTTAATATTGACGTGGAGTTGTGATACGTTACCATTTAGAACATGTACATCGTGGCTACGTGTAATATATGATGTCTAATAAATATAATTATGCGTACGAGTAGAGGTTTCGAATTGATATGTAACAACAAGAAAGAATATTTGTTTATATTTACTAGCAATGTTAAATGTGTCATAATGTTAAATGATTTTAATTATGTCTATGTATTTTACATCCGCCTGATTGTATAAGTATATCTAAATATATACATATACATAAATGTATTAAAAGGCTGATATGCTTAGGTTTAATTATTATGGTTATTTTATCATTACATTTGTGGCCTAGCAGTTTCCAGCTCGTCTAAATCACCAAGAATTGCAAAATAAAGTAACGTCATTAACCGAGATGTCGTAATGGTGTTTCGAAATAACATAACTCTTGCATATAGGGTTGAAGGAAAGCGAGCATTTCGGTTGTGTTAATTAAATATTACTGCGTCTGCTTATTGTTCTCGCGTCATAGAGTTATATGAGTTTGCTATTTGAGGTTTAATAATAATGCAATCACAAATTATACAAACATAATTATGGAGGTTCTCCTGTACATAACTGGATATATACTTTTTCGGTAATAGACATGTTTTAACATATAAGGGTTCGGGAATATGCAAACGTTAAACGCTTACATATAATTATTGGTAGACAATTTTTGTAGGTAGACATGCATAGCAGCGTTTGCTTGGCGACTATCTCCGATCCATATATATTTCTCGTACAGCGTCGAACCTGTACCTCACCACCACTCCAATATATGTGATGCCGTTTAGCACTATTACTAATCATGTAACGGAATTTCATTGAACTGTGATTTGGCTGTTTTGTGTGAAACGGGTATTTACCACGTACTTGAGTTTATCTAAAGCATTTGAAGGCGCTGGTGTTGGATGTTTTTAATATCACTTTGGCTGCTATCCTATGCATCCCATCAAAAGGGTGGTACAGATTTTTCTACTTAAACAGACCCATCTTTGTATTTAATTACTTTCGACTAGAATACATACTAGTTAGGGTGATGCTTAGTTGTCCACTAGCAAACTCCCCGTAGGGTTGGCATACTGGTTTTGCTGGTAAATATATTCGTCGGCGTGATACATTATTTTTGATCAGGAAACACAGTAGTCGAAGTGGTATACTGTTTTTAAGGAAACACATCTATCGACATGTAACATTCTTTTCTACTAAAACACAACAGTTGGGGTGTATAGTATGTTACACCAGGAAACACATTCGTAAGGGCACAATATTCATTTTCGACTAGCAAATATATCCATAATAGTTATGTATTATTTTCAGTTTGGGAATGCACGCGTAAGGGTTATGTATTATTTTCGAATAAGGAACATACTCATACGTGTGTAGTGTTATTTTCGATTGGAAACATATATATAGGGTTTAGCCGAACACGCACCCGCCTCGGGGGATTCTGTTTTCATCTAGCAAACACTCCAACATTGGTATATATCATTTTTACCTAGGATACACACCAATAGCATCGGTCACGGACACACATTATTTTCGACGAGGGACACATCTCACAAAATAATATTGCTTTTGAGCTAGCTATTAAATTAAATTTCACAAATGACACAGTCGCAAATACTATTTTGTCCTTTGTCATATCCAAAAAGGGTGTTATATGGTTTTGGATTCGTGTCATCCCCCCTTCGCAACTCAAAGGGACTACCCACTTCTTGATTTCGAAGGTTTCTAAGTTGGCCTGTTGCCAAGACGGAAGCTATATAAAGGACTACACTTCGTGATTTTACTTCATTTTGGTTTTGCATCGCTACAAATTGGTCGGTTTAATTTTAGCAAATATATGCTCTCGCGTAATTATTAAATAGATAACTCCATATCATTACTAGTATTATAATTCCTTAAAAAGCAATGGCATTCGTTTGTGATCAATGCGGCAAGCAATTCACACGACGGGACAAGATGACACGGCACAAACAATCAAGTCATGATGGAGTGGAGTGGCGATGCGATAAATGTAATGAAACGTTCAGTCGAAGGGATGCTCTTGCACGACATATGAAACGAAAACACAGCGTCAACCCAGATCAAACTTTAAATGACAATCAACCACAGTCGAACAACAACCATCTTAACTCAAATGGGAAACAGATGGCGACGGTCAAACGGAACGTAAATTTTGGGGAGCAACGACCGGCAAAGCAGCGACGTGTCGAAGACGATCTTAACGTGTTGGCAGCGATGGCGGACGAAATCAATGGATGCAATCAACAATCAACGATCGTGGATCAAACCGAATCCGTCAGTCTAATGCAGTGGATCGTCGCTCTCAAAGGATACCTCAAGAGCTACTACATCATACCCAAAGACAACGTAAAAGATCTTTCAATCTTTCTTGAGCAGTGTCAACCGCTTTTGGAAAACTTACTACAACGGCGACGGGAGCGCGGCATAAAGTTATGGATCAGTATTCAATGCACGCTCACCAAGATTGATGGGTCAAGCATGACGGCACACTTCAACACAAAGACGCGATCAATACTACCGGGGGCGAGTATCAAAGAAGAAATTAGAATAGTACAACATGAAATCATAAAGAAATTCGAGGACTTCGAAGCGCGGGGCTCCGGTTGGATACTACAAGACGTCAAACATGGTGACGTTCACATCAGCGTTTATCAACCGCTTCGTGCATCGTCATACGTGGAATTACCCTATAACATTCGAAAGAAACGGGCGGTGCTCAATATTCAGAACAATGACTATAAATGTTTCTTATGGTCGATTTTGGCGGCAATTCATTGTCGAAGCAAAAAGCAGCATGCAGAACGTGTCACCAATTACGAACCTTTTGAACAAGACATCGATATGACCGGTATCGAGTACCAGTCAAATTACAGGATATTC
>JASANE010024057.1:0-19044 GCA_030248225.1 Trileptium ribeirensis | reverse complement strand
TTTGTTTCTCGTTCAGTTACATATACTCATTGAATCCGGAAGGTATGGCGCATGTTGTACACCTTAATAGAACTAAGCCGTGTTTTAGAGCATTAGATCCAGTACCTAACGTGTGAGATTGGTTAGGCCAAGTACACGCTGCCGTTCTCGAAAGGGGTTTAAGTGAACCAACCCAGCGAATCATTGCTGATAAGGATCTCGTAACTGAAATAGAACCCGTAGATGAGGTAGCAGTACGCACAGTAAGAACAGCAGTCAGTGATAGTTCGGACACCGAAAGTATAGAAATGGGTGACCCCAATGATCCCAACTTCTACCGCCGGACATACGCAGAGATTGAGGCAAGCAGCGATGGAACACATTGAGTATCGGACGGACGACTACGAACCGCAGAATCTAAGGACGGTCAGGAATCGGATTCCACTGACTGATCCGGATAGAGAAATAGAACCATCTTGGCCACCAATATCGCAGGAACAGGTTACTAGCCGAGAGGCTTTTTCATACATACCAGAACCTGGTAGCCGAGATACGCAAGTAGAATCCGGCCGACATACTGTGCCAGTGACGACAATGGAAAGAATCGTGGCTACCAGTGAGGAAGTTCCATTCGGCGTACAGACTGTAGGCGTTGGAATACTCGAAGGACAACACTTCTATCCAGCAGATATTACGCTATCCACTACCCCGCGAGGAGCTTGAGGTGGAATTGTCGTACCCGGACCATACACCTCAGGGAATTTGCGCTACGCAATTATGCTCGCTGCTCAGGACCATCCATTATTTCAATCACGACCAGCTGAACATATTATGGCATCACGGCTGCGGGTACCAATGGAAATGTCAACCCAAACCGTAGGGGACTATACCGCAATGCGTCCTTACAGCGCCATACCAGCATCTGCCGACCGACCTATGTCTCCTCACCAGTGGGTTTTTCGCGAGGCGCCATGACTCAGCCACCTCTAGAGTCGCCAATGTCCAGCTATTCGTCAGAAACTTCTGGAGAAGGTACAACCGTGGACGTGAGAGCAGCCGAAGCGGACGACGAACTAACTAGCCAAACATCGCAAGAACCATCATTCGCCGAGCAGCTCGGTCAGGCAGGACAGGAAACATCAAGTAGTGATTCTAGAATACAACCGGGAACCTCTGGCTGATTAAGCGAATTCACACATGCAGGATCAAGCAGTGAAGCACCAGCGCGCCGGCAAGGAACTAGTCGCCCAGTGACCTTGAGTACTCTGCGTCGCACACGAGCCCCGCCAGAAGAACGAGGAAAGGGCCTTGACGGACCATACACCTCAGGGAATTTGCGCTACGCAATTATGCTCGCTGCTCAGGACCATCCATTATTTCAATCACGACCAGCTGAACATATTATGGCATCACGGCTGCGGGTACCAATGGAAATGTCAACCCAAACCGTAGGGGACTATACCGCAATGCGTCCTTACAGCGCCACACCAGCATCTGCCGACCGACCTATGTCTCCTCACCAGTGGGTTTTTCGCGAGGCGCCATGACTCAGCCACCTCTAGAGTCGCCAATGTCCAGCTATTCGTCAGAAACTTCTGGAGAAGGTACAACCGTGGACGTGAGAGCAGCCGAAGCGGACGACGAACTAACTAGCCAAACATCGCAAGAACCATCATTCGCCGAGCAGCTCGGTCAGGCAGGACAGGAAACATCAAGTAGTGATTCTAGAATACAACCGGGAACCTCTGGCTGATTAAGCGAATTCACACATGCAGGATCAAGCAGTGAAGCACCAGCGCGCCGGCAAGGAACTAGTCGCCCAGTGACCTTGAGTACACTGCGTCGCACACGAGCCCCGCCAGAAGAACGAGGAAAGGGCCTTGTCGGACGGACTACCCAACGGAAACAAGCCACATCAACACGAGGGGGTTCGACTATTCAGTTTACTAGTACCAAACAGCCAGGACTGTCCACGGTGACAATCACTGAACTAGTATACCCTACTACCGCTACTACTACCTCCTCAGGAATAATACGACTTAGCACTGCCCAGGCAACAGCACCGACCAGACACCTCCTTCATCGCCAGGCTAGGGACCGGGTCTTTAGACCATACGGCGCAGCATCGGACGAGGAAGTAGGAGACGCCCTACGTGGGTCTAGACGTGTGACTTTCCAGGAACTGGCCAGCAACTATTAGCGAAACGGTGGGAACTTCTACTAGACTAGCGTCTACTACACACACAGTCTACCAGTGTCACTACCTCCATGACCATCGCACCAATCTCACCACCACAACAATTTTCGATGGGCGAACGCTCCTTAGGCGGGACCCGACCACCAACCTCATTCCCACGCTATCCTTCTAGATAAGAATTACACCCTGCAGCTTGGCGACAACGGACGCCCCGACCACCACCTCACGAGAAATCCGAGTCAGACGATCCCGACTTACAAGTGGACTAACTCAACCCATGCTAGCACGTACCTCTAATCAAGCATACAAACAGTCATTAAAAGGCGGTTAGAAGGGGGTCTAGGAAAATATATTTACCAGTAGACAAGATCATCTTTACATCTAGACTTATTCCCGATATATACGTTATAGATGCGCCGAGCCTACAGCACGAACGACATCAATGCCCGCTTGATTCCAAAGGGCGTGCGGTACGTACCAGTGGCAATCGACGGGCACCAATTTTCCTGGGTGCCACGATATCACCTGGACAGGGAGGAACGATGTTAGTTCGTTTCGCTCAATAGCCGACGATGGTGCCGACTGTCTAACGAATATCGCATGGAGGATCGGTTCGAACACGACGGAAGGCGTTTTTCTACCGTGGCCGAGCACTATCACCTCAGCGTTCTGGTGCTGTTGAGGCTCGAGGACGAAGCTGAGGAGTTGAGCGAAATGGACGCTACCACAATGGAGCTGCAGCTTCGTAACATCGCCTTGCATCGCCAACTCCCACACAGCACTCGACGTTGGCACATGTCGTACCGAGCACACCTGCTACGAGCTATTCTCTTAGCCAAGTTTGCCATGGACGAGTACGCTGAGGAGTTAGAACAAACCGGCAGCCGGCAGCTCCTCAACGACTCCTGGGACAACTTCTGGGGCACAGGAATGCCCCCGGCCCAATGCAGCCACAATCGAACGGTGGGCCACAACGTCACCGGCCGACTGCTCGAGGAAATCCGGGCATTCAATCATGACGGATTCGTTCGCTGGCCCCGTATAATTATTGTCGGGGATGAGCAGGCCCTCCCACTCCTCGAGGTGGCCGACGAACGTAATTGGCTCGTCCTCGCCTACCCCGCACTGACTATGGTGGCACTGGTGCAGTGGGCGAACGCATTGCTAACGCCGCAGACGGACTGCGTCTTCGTCTTAGGTGGCTACGACGACGTCTGTTTGGGGCCGCGGAAGACATTTTCTCCAGGCGCTCACTTCAAGCGCATTAAACGGCACCTGGGTGTACTGGACCGACGCGCTCGGGAGGAGGCCGCCATCTACGTCGCATCGCCTGCTCCTCGCTGGGAAGCCAACAATTACATGGGCGACACCTGGGGCCTGCAATTTCGCACCCGGAAAACGGCACTCACCAATAGCCATCAGTCGCTCCGTAGAGTGATTCTGCCACGATGGCCGGCGCCGTTAATGGAAACCGAAGCCTGGGACACGGTCGGGCCGTTTAACCGGGGTGAGTACCGTCGGCGCTGGAATAAACCCGTCGTAGCCCCAGCGTTTCACCACGAATTAGTCGCCTGGGTAGAACAGAATCTTCAGAGCGCAGACGTTATTCGGCGGCTCATGGAGCGACCACCGCCAAAAGAAGAGCCTAATGATTATTCAGATAATGAAGTGTAGAATAATTAAAGAATGTCAAAATTTTTAGGCAGTTTTGGAAAAGGTGGGAGAGAGAAAAGAAACTAATTTTCTAAGGGGAGAAACCAATTTCCAAATCATCCAGAGATGATAGAAACACAAGCTACTATACAGGCAACTTGACTCGAGGAAGCCGTGTTAGGTAAATAACTTAATACGGAGTAGGTAGGAGCGCTGCGATGACTAAGCAATTGACAACTGTACTTATTTAAATTCCCTTTCCAGATGAGCACCAGCAACATCGACGTGACAACAAATAAACCATCCGGAGGGCGATTTCCAGTGGTCGGACAGTACGCTCCGCCTGAGACTGCTCTTTTCCGACTACAGCCGACTACACCGGGTAGACTTGAACAAGCCGTTCGCCGCATTCCTGTGGCACGGCACGGACTGGCCGAAACTATCGAACATGCATGAAACGCCAGCTCCGGTCAGAAACGACGGCGTCCTCGCCAATACCGTGGAGCGGCATTACCACGTCCAGGTGCTGTCCCTCCTAGAGCACCATAGCGCCGTCCGTGAACTGCTGGAATCGACCGACACACCCTTGCAAATCAAATCACGGGAGCGAGTGCTTAAGGACGAGCTAATAGACTACGTTACCAGCGCTCGCCTTAAGCCTCTGCTGGAGCACATTATGCGCCCCATCCTGCTCGTAAAATTTGCCATCCGGAGTACGCACAGGCTGACTGCGAAGTGACCTCAAATTCACACATTACGGTGGGTGCGAATTGTTGTTAGTTTCAAGACCCTAAGTGATAATGGGTTTTGACTTCCGCCAATTCCCAAAATATACTAACAAAGTTTAACTCTTGTACTAGACGAATGACCAGAGGTGCAACCGTCCGACAAAACTGCTACCGCTATTACGGTTCAAAGATCGAACTTGCGTCTCGTTTGGGGGAGAAGCGTTTTTGTGGTAGTTTTATCGGTTTATTTTCCGCTGTTTTAAGCGGTTATGCGAATCTAATAATCTCCTAAAATTGTCCAGTTTTTGCTGATTGTCCTTTTTTTTATGCTATGATAGTTATGGATTCCCCAAATTACATACAAAATTGCACGTTTTCACATAAGGCGAGGTTTACATCGTTTTCTATCCGCTTAATCCTGATGAATTTTACATTCTGGCGAATTCCAATAAATTTTCAGAATAGTCTCGTTGTTAGACGACACTAACAGCCCGGACAGGCATGCCTCCGACCCATATTTCGACCACAAGTCTACACGAAACTTGGTGCGAAATCGTGCCTCATATATCAATTTGATGTCTTTCCTGTTGGGCTGATTCTAGTTTTACACACCGTTTTTGAAGCCTTTACCAAGTTCGTCAAAAATTTTGAACCCGAACCTAACCCTTGCTTTTTTCTCTCGCTTTCGTCTTCCCAACCAGTTTCCCTCCATTTTATCTATGTGTATACCTGGCGTTAATTTGGCCACTTTTCTTGGTCAGACCCAAGAAGCTATGGAGCTTAGCAGGCCGCAGGCGCGCTTCACGGGGTGTGTTCGGACCCCGCCCGATTGGTTGCGCACGTATCTAGTATCTCGGTATGATTGCTGAGGTCCCCCAGGGAGGTTGACACCGAAATCTGCCCACATGTCATAATGTCAAACCGCTATTCCCTATACTAGTCTAACGGAAGTTGTATTGTCTGTCTTAATCTAAAGTGAACGCGTGAGATAATTTAGGTTTGCTAGGTAAATTTTGAGTTCCACTTAGTTTATTCCTGGTCGAACACTTTATTCGTTTGTAGCCTATGTGGCCCACACAGGATTCCGACATCCCCTGAAAGTTTAATGTCGGACTATCTTATTAGAAATTTGACCACTCAGTTGCATTCGGATGCAGCGGTAACGATTTCCTATTTAAACTTGGTGTCATATTTGAGTTGCTGACGTTTTCCTAATAAATTTTATCTTTTGCGTGAGTGTTGCTATTACACAAGTGAGTTTGGTAAATAATTTTGTGGACCACTCTCGCTGCAATGCCATTACACAAATATATCAATACTGGCGGCGGACCGCTCGTGTCAGGGCTACGGGTATTTTCGTCCGCAAGCCGTAGCATCAGTCAACAATAGGAAACCGGAGCAACACATGAGTCAATACAATTTAAAATGGTAACCTCCTGACAATTAGAACCTTCGTTCCCTCGTCTATTGCTAAGCGGAGCACGAGCGACGGCGTTCCCGGCGATGCCGGACCAAAATCTATGCCCGAGACGCTTACTATCAGTTATAACCAATTCTGTTGGGGCTCGGGTCATGTGTTTTGGCGTGCTTCGAAATTCGCTATCAATAACGCGCGGCGTTATACGCATTTTGGAGGGGGTTGTGCGGGGGACGGGAAAATTTGTTTTAGAGCCGCACAAGTGTAAACGATGCGCACGGTGTGCTACCGCTATCTCTGAGGAGCGGGACGTGTGCGAGTTGACTCAATAGCGAAGGGGCACAAATTAGGATACGAATTCATACATGGTTTGCAGTACCAGTCTGGTATAGAACAATTGATTACAAGCTTATAACCAAGCGATGAACTATAATACAAACGAGCGGATGATATTGATGATCGTCCTACAAGTGAGGCATTGACGCAGCCGGTCGGTGTATAGCAACTCCGTTCCTGGTATGCTAATCGCTTTAGCTCTAATACATGTGCCTTTGACCGGCCTCATCTTCCTGTGATTAACATTTCGCCAGTGCATAAAAACGTCAATTCCCATGTGAATACTTCAAATCTATGTTATAATTATAAATACAGCTATATCATAACGACGAACACTCTGTTCAAATTATCCAGTACGTTTTCCCATGTTTTTCAAAGGTTTGAAGGGCGAGAAAGAAATGGTCACGGTTAACCCTTTCATGTCGGAATAAATTTGTATATCATACAATGTTTGACCAACTCAAGCCTCCGCCAGGGCTCGAACACGGAACGTGCGGGTGAAACTTCTGTGCGCAAACCACTGACTTATTTGGGAGCTGTTGCTCAGTTCCCTAAAGAACCTCACAACATGAGCAAATAACAACGTACATTCAAACGTGCGACATACGACAAGCTCAGTAAACACAACGATTCGCAATGTGCTTTAGGTTCATTTGGACCTAGTAGTTATTAAAGGATTAACTATGCGATAGCTTAATATTTAATTAACCCTTTCCTGCCGGAATAAATTCGTGTGTCGTGCCATGTTTGACAAACTTAAGCCTCCACCAGCGATCCAACCCGGGACGTGCGGATAAAACTTGTGTGCACAAACCACTGAGCTATTTTTTGAGCTGTTGCTCAGTGCTTTAAAGAACCTCATAACGTGAGCGAATAACAACGCACGACCAAACGTACGACATACGACAAGCTCAGTAAACTCAATGACTCACAATGTGCGTTAGGGCCATTTGGACCTAGTACGCATAAAAGGATTAAACTTTTCCGTTGACTACTGAATACTTCACACGGATAATCAAGAAAAAGAAACCAATTATCGGTTGTTGTTTAGTGAAATGACGATTTCTTTGCGTTCGGAAAATAGGTATCAGGCCGCCAAATTTGGTTCAATAATTCAACGCCCAGCGTTAAAGGCCTTTGACGAAGGCTTTGAAATTCGTTTGAAAGCGGTTCAAAAGTTGGTCAATCCACATCTGACGTAGAAAAAAGTCGATGGTAAACTCCTGAAAATATTGTAGTTACAGTATTTACAGTGCTATTTTGTTATAGCACAACCAGCCTAATAAATCTCTGAGGCGTTTAGGATTTCTCCAAAGAGTATCTATGTGATATAGCGAGTTTTTAACTATTAATTTATTTCTTCCCAATTGTTTCTACTGAAATTAAGTGCATTTGACACAAATTTCTCGTGCGACAAAGCCCAATACCGCTGCGTTAGAATTAACTGAACAGTTATCGACACCAGCCCTTTGGTGTGTCAGCATTACCTATTGAAAATAATTTAAGATAACAAATATATTTGAATTAGTAGAGCGTAAAGTCGCAATATTATGCGAAAGATTTCAATAAATTAATCAAATTCGAAATTAATCAAATAAAAGAAAATTGACAAAATCAAATTAGAGTGCCAGAAATTAGACCTTGTATTCGAACAGAACTTCGGCGTTTTCAATTTGCAGAAATTCGGTTCCCTAATGACTAATACGTCAAATTTTAATTATTCAGTGTTCATGAACAAATTTAATGCAAAAGTGACGTCACAAACAAATCGACAAATTTTAGTTCTCAAAAATAGGGGTAATTTTACTTCAATTTTCGTGCACACAAAATGGTTAGATTTCAACAGCGAGCGCTGTTTTCGCGCACATTTTTACACCAAATTTCAATTTACCAAAAAGCGTTCCGTAACAAATTTTATCCAAAAATACAAAGTAGGATGGTTGACGGAGCCACCTTAAGTTTACTCGCGCATAATGAGAAAACGTGCCACAATTACGACAATTGTCCACTGCTTTTCGTCAGTCTACTATTCGCTATATATCAGTTGAAGAAATGATGCAAAGAAGAATATTAAAAGATAAAGTAGTGAGTAGTGTACGTAAACAATGTATACATACATTTGTGAGCAAGACTAACCATGTCGGCTTCCGATACTCCACTAATGCTTAGCACATGTATTGATACGGTCACGTTTACAGGGTCGCCTATAAAATGCATGCATTCATGGGTCACAATTACAAATGTAGATTATTATACCTTTTAGAAGTAAAAATATATTGTGTCAAAATTATGGTGCATTTGCTCATTCAATCTGTCTGCTTAATGCGTTAGTAAACATAAGTTGTGCCCCTATCATCCTCATTACCGATTGACGATAGCTTGTTCAGTGTAGCAGTTAAGTTAAGACCCGTCGCAATATAAAGGAATATAAATTAGGCCTTCTGGAAGCAAAATTTGGTCCGATTAATAAGCCATTTTGAAATGTAATCTAAACATCTCATTTGCCGTTTCAGAATTAGAGCAATGCATAGTTTGTGAACATGAAAACGTCTTATTTTTGCTTTACCTTAAAATGTGTGCACCTCGGGCCGAATTCTGTCACAGAGCAGGTTCCGGCTCGTGACAAAAAGGATAGCCACATCCGGATCTTCATAGTAAAATTAATTAAAATTCATACTAAGCCATGCTAGTATGTTTGTACGAGCCGGGAGCGGTATGTCTTGCGGTTCGATAGCCGGGGCTGACTACTGAAAAAATATCACATTCAGTTTAGCAGATTGTGTTACAGGGAAAATATTTAGCTCTATTCCCCAAAATAGACAAGATTTGTAGTAATTATAGTAAGACCCATAAATGCAGTTAAAATAAATACGTAAATATCGATATTTTTAAAATTTTTGTTTGGGCGTCTTTTAAAAGCCAACCCAGCAGCTTTGTAAAACATGCTATTTCATACATAAAAATTATGCTATTGTAACTGGAAGGATGTCTTACAAATATATGACCATATGTATTACCAATTTCCATTTTTTCGTGAGTTTCTATTGTAATCATATATTTCTCGCTTTTAGAGCCGATTTCTGCGCTTGTGACAATTTTTCAGCCTCGCTTTGCTATTAGCTAATATATTTGTAGAATCTGGCTCAGTCCAAAAACGTCACACTAGCTAATCGCGGCTACCCAAGCTTGGCTTTACAGACGCGGTAGACTGTAACAAATTCCGGCGCTGCAGGTATAACTTAAGGTCCGGCCAACATCTTAAATTAAATGATGCATTATAGCACTCGTTACCGCACTGTATATGTTTGTTAAGCAAACAAACGATTATACTCCCTTATATATCACTCTATAAAGTAGATATATGGCAAACCTAAACAGTCGTGCAGTTGTGCTGCACTAGGTGTACTCACTATATTGTCCACTATAGAACTATTCCCGATCATTAACGTTTACTCATTATATTGCTAAATGCTCGCGATTTGCAAACGTTAACGTTTAGATTTAGATTATCATATAAATTTTTTTTTGTATTCGTGAATGATTCACTTTTTACCTGCGTTCGCGAACATATGCAGTAACGTTCTTAATGCATCGACTATGGAGGCCAGGTTATTCTGCATCGTGCGTAGGGTAGCAGTAGGTATAGCGCATACATGCTTATAGGGGAAGGTGGGTTTCAGCCTTGAGCTCCGAGTGTTCCCCCAGAGGGCCCGGCTACCCTCGTTGACAGGTCGCCTGACCCCTGCTCTGGAGGCACCGAACCTATAGGTGTTTTTGTGGCGCCGAATGCCTCCCTTTCACCCCCTCCCGAGACTTGGCCTGGACTTCGGACCCGGTTCATCTATGGTGTAGCGACTATTTAAGCTTGGTGTCTCTTGCAATATTACGGGGGAACGACTGGGGAGTAAGATACTCTTAATGACGATATGTGTTAATTTGAAACAGGATGATACAATTTTAGGACCGTTATAGATGTCTTGTCAACCATAAATATAATAGCAGAGCGTGAACTTTTAATCTGCACCAGAAACTTAACTTGTACATCTAAACAGATAAGAATCAACTCGACTACCGGTTACACCCAGTCTTATCCTATTGAAGTGCATTGCTTTGAGTAAAATTCAACCATTGATTTTGGAGATCAGATTAGTTTTATTTTACATGCACTTTCTAAATGTTAGATTGAATTTCTGTTAAGGACACATTTATATACGTTACTCCAGATTACTATCTATTAGCTCTATATATTACACAAGTTAACTTCTTAATTAACTACATGCTCCTTGCGGAGCATCTAGCTAACGAAACAGTCTTACCATATGGACATTTACTCATTCAAAGTTATCATTTACATAGGATGAAGCACCATTAGCAGTTGTTTTATTTATGTTTTAGCACCAGTGTTGCAATGTGACTTTGTAAAACGCTGTAGGTATTTCTAACAATCTGTATGGTAAGGTATTAAAGATATGAAAAGTAGGTTGTCACATATATTTAGTTGTCAGAGACTTTGCTGTTTCTTTCTATAATTTTGTGAGAAGTGAAGTGGCTACTGAATAATCCTACAAACTGTTTAAAAATTTCCATATATCTGATATTTACATTTCAGAACAAAAAAAGAATGCAGTACGCCGTGTTTAGCTGCGTGGTTGCCGTGGCAATCTTGGGGAACGTGTACGTCAACTTGTGGAATAGTAATCCCACCGACATCTATTCAAGCTGGAACAGCGGTTCTATCGCCGCCAGTTGCGTATCAAGGTGATTTGGAACCGAGATCTCATTTTGGTGTGATAGGACATCGCCCAAGCGTGACACCGAACAATTACCATATCCTGGCTCAAGTTGGTAAGAACGTAATGATATAGAAAGATCGTTTGAGGTGCCAGAACTCACTTAAAGACATTAGGTGGTTCAAAACCGTGTTCGTCGAATATTCCACTATAATTCTGGCGAAAGTTTCCCATAGATTATAGCTTACACATTTAATATTTAATCATTTAAGTTTCAGCGTATACTTGTCTTAACTGGTGGCTATTGTTTCAGACTAAAAATATTGATTAGACAAATACAGTATCAACGCAATAAACTAAGAATTAGTTTTTCTAGCTATTTTAGTTAAATATGTCGTAGGGATTAATTAACTCAACACATATGTGCCTTAAAAATGTGACTTGCAATACTCAATGGTTTTCTAATTTTTTTTACAAATCAACAAATAAGTTTGAGTATTGCTTCATGCCATGTTCACTCTCTGATATAGACTATATTTATTCAAGATAAAGTTAGTGGTTTACATAGGTAGTTTTAGTAAAGCTTAAGTTAAAGCTATTATTGCTTCGATGTTACCTACATAAATAAATCATTACCGTAATAAGCTAGTTATTATAGAGGAAATGACGTCATAATACAGTAAGCGCAACATGTTTGTCAAACTGTGGTTTCTGATAAGGGTTTATGTAATCCTCATTTTTGATGTTTCTGAAAAAATCGTTTCACCTAATTATGATAGATTTTCAAAAATTAAAAATAGGTTTGTCGTTATATAGAAAATATATATATGATATTATGTACGAATTAATATGCACAAATTAGGCAACTTTAATTTTTTTGGAAAACACAATGCACCCGCGATTAAACTGATTTTTTTATTTTTGATTAAAACTTTGCCTTTAAAAAATCGAGCCAACGGCAATTTTTTTCAAAAATGGTGCGTTGTCTTAACCAACACGAAAAATACTCAAAAAAATCTACCTAGACATTTTAAGCGCACATTAATTAAAAGCCTTCATGCCGGCCAAGTCCAAATGGACCTAACGCATATTGCATGTCGTTGTATAGACTGAGTTTGTCGTATGTCGTACATTCGAACGTGCGTTGTTATTCGTTCACGTTATGACGTTTCTTAAGTAACCGAGCATCAGCTTCCGAATAGCACAATGGTATGCGTACGTTCCGGGTTCTATCCTTGGCGCAGGCTTGAGTTTGTCAAACATTACCCAATATACAAATTAATTCCAGCATGAAAAGCTTAGTTTCTCTTTTTAAAATACTACTAATTAATGACATTTATGTAAGTGTTAGGAAAACCAATAGTCAAGCTTCCTAAAATACTCCCGAGCATTAAGGACAACTTTGTGTTTATATTATAACTAAATCGTTAATTTTAGTATTTCATTGATCTTTCAGAGCTCGTAATTTTTTTGGAAGATGTGACGCTAGCACGGGTTTTAAAATGATACCAATTTTTTTAGTTAAATAAACAACTCAGTATCAGCTGCCTTTTGCTACCAATAATAATTAAAATTTTTTTAGAATTTGGTGATATTCCAGCATAGTTGGTTGCAATTATGTGTTCCGTGCAAAGTTCAAATGTGCAAGTATATATGTTTTCCTTATAACACTATAGCGGAAAAAGTGGGAACTAATAATTTTATACAGTAGAACTTGAAAAATTTTAGGAATCTAATAATGTAACACAGGTTTTTGAAATTATCCTTCCCCCGATAAAAATACAAACACATTTAGCTGTTAGGTGTGTAATAATCAATTGATATAATTAGCATATGCCGTGTTGCATTATAGAAATGCTGAAAAGTATCTTTCAGGCATTAGTTGGCCTATGGTGTTACAGTTTATACGTTTAAGTGTGTATATACCGGGAAAAATGAGTTTTCATAAATGTGTGGCTCAAAAAAAAAAGACCTGAAGCAACCGTTTTGATATGAAAAATTGGTTTTAAAATTTCCACGACTAGCGCATGCTAAGATATATTCTTTGCTTCTACAGAGATATATAACTTAAGCCAGGGGCGCGCTTACCACATTCGAACCCTTTTATAAAAATATTAACAATTATTATAAACTTATGCTTCCCCATATTATCAATATTATAATAGATATTACCACCTACTTTTGCACAATTTAGTGTACTAAATCAGAGAAAATACGCAATTTTTGGCATAAAAATCCACAGCTTTAAGAAAAGACGGATAGCCGATTACACAATTTTATAGCTAATTTCTGCAGATGTACTTTTCACTGCTTTTGGCTATGTCTAAAGCTGAAGGTTGCGACGCCGATGGTTCAAATGAATTTCGAGTCGTTTCTAGATTATTATAATTTTTGGCGGCTTTTATATATATGTTACTAAGATCTAGGTTTCCGGGGCTTGTTTTTCAACTTCTGTTTTCTAATAAGTCTAATATTCACTGTAGCTAGGAATGCATCTACCAAGGAGTGCGAGTATGTAAAAATAACTTTAAAAATATGTTTAATAATTGTAAATTTAATTTTATTTTTTGTGTAATTTCAGACTCGAAATCCTGACGCAATTCTCTATTTGGAAAGTTCTGTTGCAGAAAATTTGGAACGATCCTTACCCGTTAGCATTGACAGCGTAGGCATTGCAACTTGCGAAAAGTCCAATAGCCGAAGATGTTTGGAGATATTTGAACGATTTAGCCATCGAGCGAAATGGAATGCGCTATTGGCAAGCGACAATCGGGGACATTTATTCGATGGCTCTCGTCGAAATGAAATACCCTCGGTGGATTCTCTAGTACACAGGATACAGTGATGGGAATTATAGCGCTTGGTCGATATGCCGAAGAAACGTACACGCCAGAATCGTCAATCAACATCGACATTGTTCAGTCGGATCAGGCCACGAATTTAAAATCGATGAAAGCAATCAGATTGTGCTCCAAAATTCTCAGATGGGTCCACTCTCGAGTCATGTCACCGTCAAGCAACCGGACGTGGAATGGTTTTCGCTCAAGTATCGTGGCACTATAACGTTTATCTATTAGCCGACGAGAAAACGTTCGATTGCACTCGACTACTTGATAGAAAAGAATTCCAGAAATACGATCCTGGTTGAGCTGTACTGCAAATATACACAAAGCGGTCGCGGTAATATGGCTGTAATCGAGCTTAAAACGCCGTCAGGATTTGAGGTCGACGTTGAAAAACTTAACGAACTTCCGAAAACTGTTAAGGATCTATCAAGTTGAAACTTCAAATGGTGATACGAAAGCGGCTATTTATTTGAATTTTCAATTGGAGCATTTCCTATTTGCATGAACGTATTCAGATGGTCAGCGTGTTTTTCAAGTTTCCGAACAAAAGCCGTGGCAAATCAAAGTTTTCGACCACTATGAGCCGGCAAAAGCTGTCAACTCGCCTACGCATCGTTGCGAACTGTTTCAATCGAGTCCGCCTGCTCGGATTGCTGGCAAGATTGAGTAATGACGACGAAATGGTATCACCAATAGGTTCCACTGGCGGCGCTAATAGTCTAAACGGGAATGCCGCAATTTCAACGACCTTATCTACTCCACCTTAATTAATGACGACAATAATTGCAGTAACCATAACATTTGGTCATACACTAAGACATTTGCTATGAACACTGAGTTTGTGAAGAACTTTATCGATCACGGAACATTTCATTTCAGATTGGCGGTACGGGATTCTCGGGTTTAATTTGGGATCGATTCAAGTGCGTTCCTGGGACACATGAGCTGTGATGCCAGACTGCGTTGCCAGGCACAGCTAATTGTAATTTTCGGTTCTGTGTTCGAACACTGATGGTCTTGGCTCCCTGTATGTTGGGTCAGTATCCGTTTGTTGACTATTGTTAGAGTTGCTTTCATGGACAGTCTATCAACTTGTGTGGTTCATTTCCCAAGCTCAAACTTCATTGATCGTTGTTGTTATTATTTTGAGTTCTTACATTTTGGTGAATAACAATCTGTACACTGGAATTTCTGGATGGCTATACTATTCATTGTATAAACAGACAACATCCACGGTATCTGCTACATATTCATGTTCTTGCAGCTAGCTTTCTGCGTTTAATTTTACTAAAATTTCAAACAATACCCACGCATCGTATTATAGAACTTTACGTGAGACTGCTTGAAAGCAGAGATTTCGTTTAAAAATATCTAAAACTAGTTAATATTCCTAGTTTAATTTATAATATTGTGTGAGGAATTTTACTCATGATGGTAATTTTTTTTAAATGGCAATGATAACCCTGTAATGGTTAGAAAAGATTTTAATTTTTTTGGAAAACAATTGAATTTTTTTGTTTATATCCACCTATTCCATTCTATTTAACTAAAAATATTCCAAAAACCTTAAGTATTTCGATATGAGATTCAAATATCCTGTCGTACAGAGTTATCGAAATTAGTTGGCTGTTTTATGGATTTTAGTCACATATACATTTATACCGATCAAAGTACTAGTTTTTTTTGTTGTTAAATTTTGTTCATTTATTAAATTATATATTTATTATATTCTTTATATTTTTATTGCTTGCAAACGAAAGCATGCATTGCTTGTAGAGTTAGCGTCTCTTACGAAGCAAAATGTCAATGACGCGCGTGCTTCATCTAGATTTCTAATATTTGTTGCTGCATCGAAAAATTCAGCGAGTTTTATCGAATATATTTTTATTTCCACATTTCGTCGTCATCCGATTTGCAGCAGTGCACTGCAAGTTGCATGCAGTCAAAACATAATCTATTGGAAGATTTTAATACCCCACAGTAATATTCCTTGTCTCGTGGTTGCAGTAAACCATTGTAATTAAATTTTAGATGTTTTTTAGCATTTCATACAATATAAATGTATTTTTTCTTATCTGAATCAAATTCCTAGAGCATTCAATTTTACACAAGGAAACAGAGTTTTTAAAAATTACCGCGTTTATTAGGCACAGTGCATCGCTTTCCTATACGTTTTTGTTGCACTCCAGCACTAGCAATAGAGCAAAACGTCAATACAGTGTAGTTTGATCGTCTTGAACCAAGGTAAGAAGGGTTCTTTTTTGTAGCAAGAGAAACGGAGAGTTGTGCCCTTGTCCTTCAATAAACACTAAGAGCTTGGTCAGATCACGTTATAACGTTATCTTAATTATTAATTATTAATGTATGGTCCACTTTTAGTGTTTAAATTTAAGAATTATTTTACTAGCTATGGAACTTTGTCAGAGTATAGTAGTTGAGGACCTGGCTCGATATTTTTAAAAATTTACTCTGTTTATTATATTTATGAAACTCTATGGATCATGGCTGCGCGAAATATGTATATTATGAATGTAGTTTTTTCGGTCAGCATAGAAAATCCTTCACTAAATTGATTAAGTCAGTCGCTAGCACCGCGCTGAAATATTTGTATTTAACTAAGATACAGTATGGGACGGACTATTTAAGTTGAGTTTTTGTCCGATTTGTCATAGGCATTGTAGTGAATCAAAATGAAGGCGACGCTGTACTGTACACAGTTATTCTTTGAAGTTATTGAGATCGTTTATAATGTGAAAAGTATTCTTTTTCAACTGTGCCAATTTTTATTCACACATACTGCTTGTTCAAATTAGTATTATTTCGTTTTTCTCTAAATCTCAATTTTAGGTTTTGGATATACGCTTACCTAAAACAAATTATGCCGCTGCGGCCGAGTTAATCTTTTTGGAAACTAACTCATTTCGAAAGCTAATTTTTTTTGCTTTTATGTGGCAGGATGCACCAAAGAAAAATTTTTTTTGAGTCTGCACGTACCTAAAAAATTAAGCCACTGTTGTCTTAATGTTGTATGAACCAAATCATTTCGGAAGCGTACGATTAAATCTTTCAAGTTACGCGCTTACCAAATACAAATTTTGTGTGTACCATATTAATTCAGAGCAAACTAAGCTCGTTTGGCGAATTCTTAATCAAATTAATGATATTGGGTCTACACCACATAAAGGTGAGATATCAACTCATAGAAGGGATGGAGACAACTATCCACTTACCACCCTACGGACAATAAGTACAATATCACTATACTTTCTATATTATTAAATATCTTTGTACATTTCTTAGTTTATATTGTATAAATTCCGTTGGCGCAAGTCTGTGTTTTATGGCTAATTTTGACATGCAACCAAAATCAATGGCGATGTAATTGTGTTTGAATCATTTCTATAATCTTGCCAAATACCCAATAAAACATCTTCAATTGCTAGCGAAATGATTTGTTATTACCTCCGTAGTGTTCAACGATAGTAGATGCTACGTTGTGACCGCTGGGTTGATTGATTAGAGTAGCCTGAGTTCACATATTTTAAGGCCCAAGTTTTAAAATTTAGATATTTACTTGAGAACTGCAGAACATTGTATTGCATATATCATAATCATTTCCGTTATTGTACGACAAAAACTCTGTAACTCCTTTTTGAAATAGACATAGTTCACCAGGTTTCAAATGAAAACAACGCAAAAATATTGCATCACCTTGCCGTGTTCTGAGGATCCTTTTAGTTCGAGTTTGAGGCTTTAGTTGGCGCGTATAGCTTGGTGCACGGCAATATCTGTGTCATTGCGGACTTTTGTATGGTGTCTGATGTCGCTTTGGTGTCGGGTGGCTTGGTCTGTCCCATGTTCGGTTGTGCGTTTGCTACTCCCTGCAAAGGCAACCTAGGTCTGGAAACGGACCCGGTCATGTAGATTGTCGGCGCTGCTTACTTCGGTAGTGGCGGCCCTGTTAACAGGTGCAAGACGAATGCTCTACGACATAGGAGAGTCTACATGGTTGGAGCCTACAGTTCCTTCGGGGCTGATAAATGGGCGACGACGGGGAAGAGTGGCAAACAAACGGTCGGATGTGGGGCAGCGGTTGCCTGACACTGGGGACTGTATGACATCAAGTTCGCTTTGAGACAGGTGTTTTCCGGGTGCTATAGTTACAGATGTGTTCCGAATGAGGCACCACAATAGAGATTAGCTGTGAAATTCAGTGTAATATTTCTATAATATTCAGCCAAATTTCTGAAATTCCTTCAGCCCAAGGTTACTTTTTCTCTGGCTATGGGCCTGTGCTCTCCGCCACACAATCATTAGGACCCCAATAACTTCTATATGTACGTATATGTATGTATATATATATATGTATGTATATATACTGTTATGTTGAGTTAGTAGGCCGCTCATTTCATGTATATCCCCAAGTCTCTTCTTAGCCGATCAAATGCCGCATGTAGACTAAACAAAGAAATTATTATTTCTTTGCCTTAGTGCAAATTCTTGTAAATTACGTTCACACAAAGTCGCCGACGCAATGCAACCTCTGAATAAGCAAAACAACAATTTATTTATAGGTAGATTTAAAATTTTTACAATGTTTGCTGTAGTTAAAAATTATAAAATCATTTTAAAAGTTCATGCCATCGAGGTAGCACTTTAAAATTTTGTTAGTTGGGTGGTCTTCCTAAAATTCGTAGCTCTGGGGAAATCTAGATCTGGGGAAAGCTCTCGGGTATATAAGCCAGTAGCTCAGCTCAGTCGGGGAGTTAATCTCCGAAGAAACCGCAGCTGGTAAGTAGCTCTTCAATTGTTTAGTACTTAGCATTAAAAGTTATTGTGTGAGGAAGGACGAATTATTCCCTTCCTATATTATAGGGTAGAGTTTTGTTGGGAGGACGCTTATCCCCTTCCTTGATTTGTGAGAATTTTTAACTGTGGTTGCCCTATAGTACTATTAGACCTCACGGTCGCTCTCACCGTTTCAACTGTTGTTTATTCTTGACCATAGTAAAATACTTGGGGCAATAATAGGAGAGGTTTTAGTGAGTGTGTGTCCTAGCTTTCTGAATTAGTTAACTTAGCCGTGACTGATTTTGTTCAGGGAGTCCTGTGTCTCTGATATTTCTTGGAGGTTCATACTAAGCTTGTGTGGTGAGCT